>JBBYHO010006988.1:0-13770 GCA_038382025.1 Adansonia gregorii
TTGTGAATTGAATCTGCTGCATCTAACCAATAACATTAGTTAGATTGTCTATCTTTTCATGCAGACCAGGATTTGTCGCAGGTAATTGTGTCAATAGCGGTGTCTGCTAGAGTGGTCAAGGTGTAACTCGCAGCACCAGACACTGGTGATCATCCAACAGATGAAAAAAACCTTGGTATGTCTCCATGCCTCCAATAGCTTGAGACCAACTTTGAAGGTCAAAATCAGAACACACTGACAGATCTTCTTTAAATCACTACTGCAAATTTGCAGCATAATTTTCCTACAAAAACAATAGAAAGTCTTTATTAATATTTAATTCAAAATAATAGCATTTATAAATGTATAATAGTTTTATCACTTACATTTACAGCATAAGACTTTCCATCGACAGAGTTTTTAGTACTTCTGGCACATTGGTGAGTATGCTTGAAGACTTCCAAAATTGTCGACTTACATCCTAATTGTTGTGATGACATGTAGAAGGAGAAAATTTTTGACCAATCATAAACTGCCACATGTAAATTAATATTTTTTAATTAAGAAATTATCAATTAAATTCTGCATCACAATGTACAACTGATGACATTATAAATATATATTTATCTTTAATTTAATTAAAATTAATTTAGAGTTTTATGTCTGATTAAATTAATTTAAAGATAGATAAAAGAGTTTTATCTCTAATTAAATTCAAATTAGTTTAGAGATAAATAAAAAGAGTTTTATCTCTAATTAAATTAAATTAATTAAGAGATAATTCATCAAGATAAATTTATTAAAGAAGTTATATTCTTTAAGAACTCTTTTCTACTTAGCTCATTGACACTATAAAAAGGAGTCTCCACCAATGCCATTGAACACAATTCACAAGCTTGAAGAGTAAAAGAAGATTTTGAAGATTCAAGTTCTCTCAAAGTCTCAAGAAGTTTTCTCTTAAGAATGCGAAGAACACCGCTTTCATTCTTCAAGAAGTTGCTCTATGATCCTGTTCTGGCAACAGAAAAGTGATAAATTATGTTTTTCAAGATCAAGTCTAGAAGACCCTTGAAGCGGAACTTATCGATTCAAGATCAAGTCTAGAAGACCCTTAGATCGAAATTTTTATTGAAAAAAAAAATCAAAGGATTTCTTTATTTTAAAAAAATCTAGATATTACAACTCAAGTCTAATAAACAAGTTGATTTATTTGTCTCCAAATTTTCTTTGTCATTTTTTGACATGAAATTTGTGTGTACAAATTTCTGGCACACCTGGTGCGACAATCTCTGCCTTTCATCTCTTTCCTTCAAAATTCAAGTTATTAAGTTACAATGGCTTCCAAGAAGAACCTTGTCAACAAACCAACTCTTAAACCTGCTCATGCTGATACTACAGTCTACCTCATTTCATCAGCCAGCATTGATACCACTACTCATCCTTATGACACTAAGGCAAAGACTAAATCTCTTTCTGAGCTTTATGATTAGACTTCACTAATGCTAAGCAAAAATCTATTCTTTGAGACTTCTTCAAGTCAAGACTTAGAAAAAGTTCCTATTGAACAACTTGATTCTGGATCAAGTCCAACTCACCAAAAATCATCTAAAGAGCAAGATATCTATTCAGGCAGTAGCTCTAAACCATAATCTCCTCTAAAATCAAGCTTTGGAGTAATGAATGTCATGACAACTGGCACCATATCACTTGAAGAGCAAGTTGCAATTTTGGAAAAATTTGTTGAAACTCTTACAGTAAGTATTAGAGAAAAAGATGAACGGATTACTTCTTGATGGATAAGATGGCTACTTACACTGGAAAAAAAATCAATGGCCTTAGGTGAAAATAATCAATCAAATCTTCAAAATAATGTTAAGAACTCCAACATTAAAGATGCTATGGAGTCAGAGCAAAAGATTAGTGAACTAGTCACAACAAGTAAACTCAAAGATCTTATCAAAAAAGCCATCAAGGATCATGTTGACAGCGTCACTCACTCAACCTTTACACACATATGCAAAGCCATTTTCTCCAAGGATTGATTGTTTAAGGATGCCTGAAAATTACCAACCTCTAAAATTTCAGCAGTTGGATGGAAAAGGAAATGGATGCCAACATGTTGCGCTTTTCATGGAGACTTGTAATAATGTTGGAACCTATGGAGATCTTATGGTAAAACAATTTGTTCAATCCTTGAGGGGTAGTGCTTTTGATTGGTATACTAATCTTGAGCCTAAAACGATTGATAATTGGGAACAACTTGAGCGAGAATTTCTTAATCAATTTTACAACACTCATTGTATTGTCAGCATGATCAAACTCACTAGCTGACGCCAATGGAAGGATGAACCGATGATTGATTACATCTATAGGTGGAATTTAAGCCTTAAATGCAAAGAAAGAATATTTGAGTATTCTGCACTTGACATATGTATACAGGGCATGAATTGGGCCTTACATTACATTTTTCAAGGCATCAAACCAAAGACCTTTGAAGAGTTAGCTACTCGTGCTCATGATATAGAGTCAAGTATGTCATCTTCTAAAAATCAAGAGCCTCCTGTGCAAGAGCCAAAAAAGAGTAAGGAAAAACAAGACACCCAAAAAAGGGGGAAAAACCTTTACTAATAAAAGAGAAAGCAAACAATCTATGGCTGTGGATACCAAGTCTTTGAAGATCTCTCATAAGTTAAAACAAGTTCAAGAAGTAAAATTTAAGCCTACCAAAAACAAAGGCAAAGCTAAAGTTACCCTAAAGAAAAGGCAAGAAAAGAAGTACATGTTCTCTGATTCTGATATTGCTAGTATATTAGAAGAACTTTTGAAGACTAAGCTGATTCAATTACCAGAGATGAAATAGCCTGAAGAAGCTAATAAAGTTGATGATCCCAACTATTGCAAATATCATCGATTAGTTAGCCACCCTATAGAAAAATGTTCTATCTTGAAAGACAAAATCATTGCGGTTTATGAAAAAAGAAAGATTAAATGGTGTCGACGATTATGACCTCAATCATTATGGTGCCTTATTTTTCAAATAAAACCATAAAGTTTGGCTCTTTTAATCCCATCAGACTCCCTTCAAACATAATTAAAATGATGGATCTCTAAGCGAATGGAGGCAACCATCTGTTGCAAGAAGCAAATACGGATGATCATGGCTGGACATTAGTCACAAGTCAAAGAAATAAAAATCAAATTCTTTCAAAGCTTATGAAGGTCTTTATAAGTGCTAAAATGATCGGATGGCAATGTAAAGCTCCAAAGCCTAAAATGCCTTTGATAAAAATAGGTTCATCTAAGCATAAAAATTTAACTTGGAGAAGGTTATGAAGACCAGTCACTTTAAATGAATACGTGCCATTCCAATCCAAAAATTAAAATTTGCTCCTATGACTTGTTACAATATTGATGGTGATGAAGAATTCAAAGATGAAGACAATATAGATATAGTAGCGATTGAAGCTAGAGATTATTCTTGTGGCTCGAGCATTAGCTTCACTGATGAAGATCTATTGCTAGGATCCACTCCTCATAATCGACCATTGTTTGTCATGGGATTTACTTCTGAACAAAAGATCAACAGGATTTTGGTGAATGATGATTCTGCAGTCAATATACTTCTTTTAAAAATAATGAATGAATTAGGAGTTCTTTTAGATGAAATGATGCAAAGTCATCTAATGATTCAAGGATCCAATCAAGGGGGACAAAGAGCACTTGAAAAGCTTAGACTTTAACTTTTCATTGGAGATATAGAGTCTCATCTACTCTTTCATGTGATTAAGGCCAAAACAACATAAATATGTTACTAGCGTGGATACATCAGAATGCTGTGGTTTCCTCCCCTCTTTATCAATGCTTCAAGTATTGCAGAAATGGTCAAGTCAAGACAATTATTGCTGATGCTAAACCATTTACCTTAACTGAGGCTCATTTTATAGATGCTAAGTTTTATATGGAAGGCGCTTTCATTAAAGAAGTAATGATTGCTCCTGTGAAAAAATTAAAGCAAAAGGAAAATTTCACTCCTTCCACCAACGAAGATAAAATTAGTCAAGGTTTAAAGAATTTGACTCTAAACCCTTACTACCTTGGAAGAATCAACAATTCTTAAACCTTCTTTGAAAAGATATGTCAAGCCAGTTGAATAATCACTCTTCGAACGTCAAGATCTTTCTTCCCATCGAGCTAGAGGTTTTGACCCTAATGTCAATGCTAGATATAAGGCAAAAGATATTGCTAAGTTAACAGAAGAACCTAGTAATGCAAAGTCATGAAGTCCAATCAAGGTTTCTCAAGTCTGGCAAAAAAAACAGATCATATAAAAATGTCCAAACAAAAACTTGGATTTTCTCTATTAAAATTAAAGATTCGTAAAAAAAATTCAAGTTATATGAGGAGGAAATTCTTGAGGAGCAAAAAGATTTAATAGAGCCATTGAGACCTTCCGTGTTTAGTCATTTGGGAACACGTTCAACGCAGGTCTCAATGTTTAACCATTTGAGCATTCAATTACCTCGAAAGTCAGTGTTTGAGCGGATAAGGCCAAAAGTCGATGAAGCTTCTATAAGTGAGTCGACGTTCAAACAAGGCTAGGAAGTTTAAACTCTAAAAAAGATAAGCAATGTCAAGAAAGAAAAATCTCAACCTTTAATGAAGCAAGGGATTTTCATATAAAATTTTCTTCTCGAATGAAAAAATCAAAGCAAGTGGAAAGTAACTGCTGGTGAAGTTTTGAAGGCTAATAAGCATGTAGTGGTGATAACCAAGTAAGATGTATCTTTAGAGGAAGAAAAGTTTAAAGAAATTGAAATAGCCACTTTGCATCATGTATCTATAAAGGAAGCTGATGAATAACCATAGGAAGAAGATGCTCTAGAAGCCTCGTCATCATTTAAAGAAGGAAATCAGGCTATCATTGGTGAACTAAAAGAGGTTGACATCGGTACTTGTAAAGATCCACGTCCAATTTTTGTCAGTGTTTGTTTATTTTCAGAAGAAAAAAAAGCTTATCTTGATATTTTGATTGAGTACAGAGACTTATCTGCTTGCACCTATAAGGACATGCCAGGATTTGATCAAAAAATAGCTCTGCATCATTTGGGCGTCAAAAAGACTGCCAGACCTATCAAACAAGCTCAATGACATTTTTGTCCTGACTTGATTCCTTAAATTGAAGCTAAAGTCACTAAGCTTATTGAAGTCAGCTTTATTGGAAAAGTTAAGTATCCTACTTGGATATCAAACATTGTCCCAGTAGGAAAGAAGAATGGTCAACTCTAAATTTGTATGGATTTTCAGAATTTAAACAATGCTTATCTGAAAGATGATTTCCTCTTTCCTCTAACTGAGATAATAGTGGATGCTATAACTGGTCATGAAGCTTTGTCTTTCATGGATAGGTTATCTAGTTATAATCAGATTTGCATGGCTCTAAAGGATAAAAAACTTACTATTTTTCTCATTCCAAAAGGGATATATTGTTATAAAGTTACACCTTTTGGGTTAAAGAATGCTAGTGCTATGTATCAAAGAGCAATGCAAAAGATCTTTAATGATATGCTTCACAAAAATGTTGAGTGCTACGTGGATGACTTGGTTGTGAAGTAAAAAAAAAAAAGGCAGATCATCTCATTGATCCTTGTTAAATATTCAAAAGATTATGTAGTTACCAATTAAAGATGAATCCACTAAATTGGGCTTTTAGCGTGTCATCGAAAAAGTTTTTAGGGTTCATTGTAAGATATCATGGAATTGAGATTGATCAATCAAAGATAGATATGATCATGAAAATGCCAAAACCATGTAATCTCTATAAGCTCAAAAGTTTGCAAGAAAGATAAGCATATATTTGATGATTCATATCAAACTTAGTAGGTCGATGTCAATCATTTAACCGGCTGATGGAAAAAGATTTTCCTTTTGCTTGGGATAAAGCTTGTAGTAATGCTTTCAAAAGAATTAAGGCCTATTTGTTGCAGCCGTTTGTTTTAAAAGTACCTATACAAGGAAAACCTTTGATCTTGCTGCATAGAAACATTCTTTAGGAGCATTGTTAGCACAAGAAAATGACGAAGAAAAGGAAACTACACTCTACTATCTCAATAGAACTCTTAATAGTGCTAGGTTAAATTATTCTCCTATTGAAAAAACTTATCTGGCATTAATGTTCGCTGTTAAAAAGTTAAGGCATTATTTGCAAGCTCATACTGTCCACTTGATATCCCAAGCGAATCCTCTTAACTATCTTATGTCTAAGGCTATACTTAGTGGAAGATTGGCGAAATGGGCTCTCTTGCTACAAGAATTTGATATCATTTATGTTCCACAAAAGGCTATCAAGGGACAAGCATTGGCTGATTTTCTAGCAAACCATCCTATTCCAAATAATTGGGAATTCTTTGAAGATCTTCCCGATAAGGATGTTCTTTTTATCAAAATTCCTCAGCCATGAAAGTTATTCTTTGATGGAGCTGTACAACAAGATAGTGCTAGAGTGGGTATTATCGTCGTCACTCCAGAAGGTGATGCATTACCTTTTACATTCACTCTCACTGAAAATTGTTCCAACAATGTAGCAGAATACCAAGCTTTGATGATTGAATTAGAGATGGCAACTAATATGAAAGTCACCTAACTTCAAGTGTTTGGAGATTCTAAATTGGTCATCAACCAACTTCTTTCACTTTATGAAGTGAAGAAATCGAAACTTTTACCATATGTCAACTATGCAAAAAAAACTCTTAAAATGGTTTGACAAAGTAAACTTAGAACACTTGCCAAGAAAAAAAAATAGACCAGCTGATTCTCTTGCTAGTTTGACATCATCTCTTATATTACCAAGTGCCGAGGTAAAGGTTACTTTGTATAAATGATGGGTTTTACCGTCAATTACTATCTCTAAAAAAATATATATCTAATCCAATATTGTTTCAATTTGTGAAATTGAGAAAGAAGATTGGAGCTATTCATTGATTAATTATCTAGAGTATGGTAAATTACCTAGTGACCCAAAGCATAAAATATAAGTGAAATGTCAAGCTCCTCAATTTATTTACTTTAAAGGTATACTTTATCGTTGTTCTTTTGATGGAGTCTTTCTTCGATGTTAAGGAGAAGATGAAGCATCTAAAGCTATATAAGAAGCTTATTTTGGAGTTTATGGTGCACATCAATCTGGAGCTAAGTTGCACTTTCAAATCAAAAGGATGGGATACTATTGACCTATAAGGGTAAAAAACAGCATGGACTACGCTAAGAAGTGCTAAGCTTGTCAGTTTGATGCTAACTTTATCCATCAACCTCCTGAGCCATTGCATCCAACAGTCATATCTTGGCCATTTGATGGTTGGGGACTTGACTTGGTAGGACCATTACCTAAGAGTTCGATGGGGCATATGTATATACTTGTAGCAACAGATTACTTTTCAAAGTGGGCAGAAGTGGCACCTTATAAAGAAGTGAAGAAAAAATTTATGGCAACTTTCATTCGCACTAATATCATTTATCGGTATGGCATACCATGATACCTCATAACTGATAATGGGAAGCAGTTTGACATGAGCAAATTATGTGCATAGTTTGACTTCAAGCAATATCATTCTTTAATGTACCATGCTCCAGCAAATAGATTGGCAAAAGTTTCTAACAAGACTTTATGCAATCTTCTCAAGAAAGTTGTTAACCATTCAAAGAAAAATTGGCATGAAAGGATGAGAGAAGCTTTGTGGGCTTATTATACTACATATCGCACACTAACTTAAGCTACTCCATATTCACTTGTTTATGGTGTAGAAGCTTTTCTATCGCTTAAGCGACAAATTCCATCATTAAGGATTGCAATTTAAGAAGGTATTGCTGATGAAGATAATGTTCATCTATGCTTAGAGGAATTAAAAGCCTTAGATGAGAAAATATTGGAAGCATAATAACGCTTAGAATACTATCAAGCTTGATTATCCAAAGCTTTTATCAAGAGAGTTAAGCCACGGCCATTTCAAGTTGGAGACTTAGTTTTTGCCATGAGAAGACCTATAAATACCACACAGCATATGGGTAACAAGTTCCTTTCAAAATGGGATGTACCATATGTTGTTTGAGAAGTCTATACCAATGGTGAATACAAGATTGTTATCAAGATGGTGTCAATGTTGGACCGATCAATGGTAAGTTTTTAAAGCGGTACTATGCTTAAAACATGATGCTTCTAAACACTAGCATAGACTGTTCTTTCAAAAAATGTTGCTCCTAAGCATGAGCTTAAGTTGCACATTTAAAAGAAAAAAAGAAGAAAAAAATGCTCGCTAAGTTGAAAATCCCTTTTGGGATAACTTATGTAAAAGTTAGAGCGCAAAAATAATAATAAAAACAAATAAAATAAATAAACTACATTATGACTTGATCCTTTAAAGGTATGTAGGAAGCTTGGTTTCATTGCCAAGTTTAGTCAACAACAAAAAAAAATAATGTTCAAGTTGGTTTATACATACCGAATATGGGTTCATCGGCTAAGAGAGGTGATCTATTTTAATGTCTTCGTCTTCCTTGAAAAAATGACTAGATAATCTTGGCGGTCTTTGAAATATAATATGATGACTCTACAAAGAATAAAAGTTTGAAGAACCAATTATGAAGTCCCATTACCAAGTGCCTTCTATGGTAATGTGAATGTATATACATGGATATGACTGTGAGCAACAACGTCTCTTTGTTCTTTGCTAACCAAAAAGCAAAGCATAAAGTCCTTAATAATAATATCCTAAATGCATCCTATTTGGTCCATGATCTTGTTCATCTTCCATAACCTAACATAAAGGAATAAAAATAAATGTGTAGCTTCAGTTGGTTTCATGTTCGCTTGGAGCTTCTTCATCCTTGGAATCAAGCCAATTTGAGAATAATAGATTAGATAATCATACATAGAAGAAGACGCCAACATCCCATGATCAGTAATTGAGAATGTAAAGCCAAATCGCAAGAAGAAAAAATTGCAACAAGAACTTATTTAAAGGTAACTATTCCTTATAAATGTATAATGATGCATAAATAGCTTCATATATACTAGCCATTGTCTTTATCTTGATCATGAAGGTATAATGATGTTAATAGGATCATATGCACAGTAGTCTTCCTTCTTCCAAGGAATGTCAAACTTCATCGAATTTATGGTTTTAACATAAAGATTAAACTTAGACGTTTCAAACTTAATCGGATTTTTGGTCATGAATAAAGATTATTATGGACATCTTACCTTTATAAATTTTGCAAAGAAAATAAATAAATAAATAAAGTTCAAGTTGATTTATATTTACTAGATATGAGATTATCGGTGCAAAGATGTAATCCTTTTTTAATATCTTCATCTTCCTTAGAAAAAATAACGAGATACTTTTGATGATCTTTGAAGTATACCATGGTGGTCCTACAAGAAAGAAATTAAGTTCATGAGATAAATATGATGTCGGATATAAAGCTTGAGATAGAATTAAAAGTGTTACCTTGATATATAATTAAATCTCCAAGCTGACAAAAAAATTATAATTAATAATAATTGTTAATACATGAGATAAACGTGATGTTTGTGGTGGCAACTAAAAAATAGCAAAGTGTCAAGATTCATGCATAAATGATGACAAGTGAAGCATGATGCATGAAATTTCTATGCCTAGATTACAAAAAAAAATCGAGACTAAAAGGTAGAAAGAATATTTAGCTCACTTTTGAAGAGATCTTAATTTAGAATTAATGAGAAAATTGGATAGAGAAGTGTTGCTTTTATAGAGAAAATGAGCTAGTTCCACTTGGACTAGGATTGGCATTAAAAAAATAAAAGTAAAAAAACTGTTGAATCCTAGTTGAGCTTGTTTGAAAATCCCAATTGAATTTAGAATAGGCCTTAGATTGAAGCTAGCTAGAATCTATCTTGTGATGGATACAAGAAGAGACAGATTCTAATGAAATCACACTTGGATTTGAAGGCTAATTCCTAGTTAAATTATATATTAATGCCAAGAAGATTTATGTTGATCTATTTAGGCAAGGCAAGGGATTAAAATCAAGGCATGCAATCAATATGGAAGCACCATTTAAGATGGCTTTTGATGCATGGCTATGACGCTGTCAAGAATATATATATATATATATATATATATATATCAAGTCAAAATTAAATTTCTCACTTATCATATATAAGGATCATGCAGGAATAAATTGAAACTTACAAATATTTTAAGACCAATACAAAGGTGTAAATAAATGTTCGTCTCAAATTAAATTTCAAGACTTGCTCACTTACTACACTAAAAAAACAAAACTAATGTACCTAACCAAGTCTTGAGAAGGCATTTGTAGAAGGAGAAAAATATCGACCAATCATAAACTGTCACGTGTAAATTGATATTTCTTTTAATTAAGAAATTATCAATTAAATTCTACACTACCATGTGCAATTGATGACAATATAAATATAGATTTATCTTTAATTAAATTAAAATTAATTTAGAGTTTTATCTCCGATTAAATTAATTTAAAGATAAATAAAAGAGTTTTATCTCTAATTAAATTTAAATTAGTTTAGAGATAAACAAAAGGAGTTTTATCTCTAATTAAATTAAATTAATTAAGATATAATTCATCAAGATAAATTTATTAAAAAAGTTATATTCTTTAAAAACTATTTTCTACTAGGCTTATTGACACTATAAAAAGGGGCCTCCACCAAAGCCATTGAACATAATTCATAAGCTTGAAGAGAAGAAGAAGATTTTGAAGTTCAAGTTCTCTCGAAGTCTCAATAAGTTTTCTCTCAAGAACGTGGAGAACATGGCTCTCATTCTTCAAGAAGCTGCTCTCCGATCCTGTTCCGACAATAGAAAGGAGATAAATTCCATTTTTCAAGATCAAGTCTAGAAAACCCTTCAAGCGGACCTTATTGATTCAAGATTAAGTCTACAAAACCCTTGGATCGAAATTTTTATTGAAAAAAAGAATCAAAAGATTTCTTTATTTTAAAGAACATCTAGAGATTACAACTCAAGTCTAATAAATCAAGTTGATTTATTTGTCTCCAAATTTTCTTTGTCATTTTTCGATATGAAATTTTGTGTACACGACAATGAAAGAAAAATCATATTTAATTCAATATTTAATTCAAACTTACTCATATAATATAATTAATTATGAAATTATTGTCATAACGTGCCAAATACGAATTCAGCTGCTAAACAAAAGAAGTAAAAGTCATCACTAATCTTAGCGTGATTAGATCTCTTATATGAATCTATTCCTTTTAAGGTTATCCTAAACTTGACCAAGGTACCCTAAAAGAATAGGTTTTGGTTTACGTTTACAACTAGATTTGTGAGTTCAATTATTTGTGGGGAAGGATCAACAACCTCACAACGCTTGTCACAAAGATAGTACCTAGTTAGCCTAATGTTGAACTAGAGGTCCTAAAGTTTAAAAGGTCTTGATTTATAAACTGAATATTTAAGTATTGAAAATATTTTCTGAGGAATTCTCCATTATGCTAATGGAATGTCGAGAAAAACTTTTCTCACCTCAAGCGTTTTTAAGGAAATTCATTTGCTTCCTTAAATTAACTCTATCATCGGATTCATTTTAATATTTTATAAAAAATAAAAAATTAAATTTTATTAAACATCTAATTTATTTATTTTTAATCAAAAATTAAATATTGAATATATTTTTCAAAAAATTCTCTATCACATTGGTAGAATTACAAGAAATATCTCCTTACCTCAAAAGTATTCAAAAGAATCTATTCGCTCTTCTGAAAAAGCTCCATCATCGAATTTATTTTAGTATTTTATGCAGAGAAGTACAAAAATTTCAAAATTTTATTCGTATTTAATTAAATTTTTTATTTATAAAAATTAACTAAAACCTTTAGTATTGAAAATTATCGGCTAAACTCTCTATCATGTAGTGGAATTTAATTAAAATTTTCTCAACTAGGAAATTCTTAAAACTCAACCGTTTGCGACTTCTTTGAGTTCTATCATCAGAAAGATCCTAATTAATTTTAATTAAGATAAATTATTTCTAAAATGCGAATAAACTATTATATGAATTTTTTTATTACTCATTGATATAAGTATACATATATATAATTTAACTATAAAAGATTAAAAAAAATAATTCAATGAACAAGAAAAATACACAGTAAATAAGGAAATAAATAAAAAATTAGTAGAGATAAATTTATAAAAAATATGCACGTATGAGTAAAAATAAATTTTAAAGAATACTAAAATAATTACACAAAATTATTCACAAAAAATGCAATAAGAATCTTTTTTTAAAAAATATATATATTTGAAAAAATAATATTTATAATAAGTAAATAAATCAATCAATACTTTAAGGTTGAGACCCACGTGGGTTATCAGGGATCAAAGTTAGGTCCCTTTTATTTTACAATTTTTTTTTTTTTACTTTTATCATGAAGAAAAAAAAATGCTTTCAACCTATTTAAACTTGCAAAACAGATTTTGAAAAATTGTTTTAGTCGAAAACTTCATTCAAATGTCATAAACTTTCAACTTTCCAATTATTTTTTAAAAAACTATGATACAAATTTTTATAAGACTATGAATATTAAACATGGTTTTGATGTTGCAAACAATAAGAAAAACTAAATCAAAGAAAAACTAAATATTTACCTAGAGAAAAGCCAAGCTTTCCTTCCAAATCTAAGCTTCTCAGAAAATCTACCTAATAATTTTTTTTCTCTCTTTTCTGAGTTTTTTTTTTGTGTCCTAATTAGAATTCTTTGGTCCTATTTATATGGGAGATTGGTGGACCAAGTATTAATGAAGGAATCAAAAACCCTAATTTTCTTTTCAAAATTTATAATTCAAATCTCATAATTTTAACTATGTCAACTCTAATTCTACAGATTTTTGGCAATTTGATTTTAATGATCTCCAACCAATCTTCATCTCAATTCAATCTTGACAGATTTAGTCACAGAGTTGGAAATTTACAATTTTAATTTTCTTTTCTTTTTTTTAAAATAAAGATAAAAATTTTCAAAAGGATATGGGCTTTCCAAATATTGAATTATGAAACTTGAACCTAAAATCAAGTGTCTACAATTATTATTTAATAAAATTTCTATAATTAAAAATAATTTTATTTTTTTACTTACTATCCTCATTGAAATCACTAGGAAAGAATCGACCCACTAGTGTTTTGGATGATGGAACCTTTTTTTCCATCTTCAGGTTCATTGATGCCTTAGTGGATTTCACCTTCTAAGCATCCGAACTCTAGAGTTCAACAAGCAAATCCCATAGAAAGACCGTAGTCCAACTGCATTGGTAACCCTTTCAGTCCTCAATGCGGGTAATCTCTAAGATTTTTAAAACATTGTTCCACTTGGTGTTCATCGTATCCTTGAACCATGCCCTGCTAAAAATTAACAAAAGCATATTTTTATTCATGTAAAAGTTTGTTATTCAATTTTATATAAGTATTTATTTTATTTTTTCATTTATTAAAATATAAATATATCATCAAATAATTTTCAACATTTTACAACATTTCTATATTAAAATTTGTTTTTGAGCTTAGCCTTACAACATTTTTAGAATAATTCTACTCGAACACCACTTCTATAAAAGGTCCAGGAGAACCAAATAGATCTTTGCTTTGATTATAAAGTAAATTCTACGACAATTTTGTAATTAAAAAAATATAATAGCAAAAAAGAGCAATAAAAAAACTGATTATGAAGATACAAACCGTAGAGCATGAGTAAGTGGA
>JBBYHO010007010.1:0-11129 GCA_038382025.1 Adansonia gregorii
TGTTAATATCATATTTAAGCTCGATTAGATCCAAATTAGGCCTAGTCCGTAAACTCCTATGATACCGATGCAAAGTTGGAAAAATAGAAAATCAGCCCCTAATTAAACAAGAATATATTGGATCCAAGAAAGTAGCTTCCCTAGATACGTACTCTGATCTTAGCTTGAATCCCTTTGATCTTTTAGCTTATAGGAGAAATAACAAAGGATAGCATGCATCTTTGTATAACCTATATATATATATATATATATATACACATATTCATAAAGTATTTGTACAACTTCAATGATGATGAATTCATCATTAATTTGATCACTTTCTATCACCATTTATGACAAGTTCAAAGTTTATCTTTGTTAGCACGTCATACATACTTAGAAATAGAGTTTGATGAATATTAAATATTGATATAATTAATTCATGTAATAAAACTTAATTTAATTTAATATTGTTGATTGGTGTCGTAATGCTTTTATCATTGGAAAAGAAAAAGATGGCCTTGGATTTTGCTATAATTCGTTTTCTACCAAGTGATGTTTGGAACCAACTTCTCGACTTTTATGATATTTTTTTCCATAAAGCCTCTCCCTAACAAAGCATTAGCGAACAAATGTTTGCATTGCTTTGTTCTTGTTTTGCATAAATTAATTATTATTTTTGTCAATTTGGATTCTACCCCACATGATTAATTGGTCATTAACTCCAAAGACTAGAATCCAAGGATGACAAGAGAAAGAACGTGTTTTCTATCTGAAAGAAGAACCCAATAATGCCCTTGATCATACTTTTTTTTTTTAATTTAATAATAATTGGAAACAATAGATTCAACCTTAAAACCATTGGTTGTGAATATGCCAGTGAGTTTCTACCTTATCACTAAAAAAATGTACAAATGTATGCAACGTAGTTTAAAAGTTTTGAGTTTTAACATTTTTTTTGTTTTACAACTTAGTTTGATAATTGAGTAACAATTTGAAAGTTTCCTTTTTTTTCTTAAACAATGAATTTGAATGTAATATATCTTGAAACCTAAAAGAAAACAACTAAGTGTAGAATCATTCTGATCATAGATTCTGGGTCTAATAAAAGGAAATCTGGTTGATCAACTAACTAATTAAACGTAGAATGATATTGATCCTTTCGAATCTATTCTACTTATAGCCTTCATTAATTTTTTTTTTTTGTCTTGCTTTACCATGAGACGTTATAAAGTGGTTGACTATTTGCTGGAGAATCTATTCATTTAACATTATATAAATTCTAATGTAGGGGTCTTGTGTTCTTTGCTTCGATGCCTATATTTATGGGGTTGAAAATTTACTTTTCTTTATTCATTATTTTTAATACTTTAATTATTATCATTAATATGTATAAAATTAACTCATTAATTATAAAATTTATATTTATAAACAGTAATTAAAGATGTATTGAAAAGTGATAGAGAAGAATTTAAAACTTAATTAATACGACGAAATGATATTAAATAAATTTAAAATTTAAATATTACAATTTAAAATATTTTCTTCTATATAAAAAATTAACAGAAGTGAGCTAAAGCCATCTTCATGGTATATAAAGAATTGTTAGTGTTGGTTACGTATATACAGGCAAGACATTATAAATTCATTTTTTTTAAGAAATTTTTTGTTCAATTTCAAATTGCTCCATCAGTAAAATATATATATATATTATAATTTTGTTTATTCTTACTCCATGTGGTAAAAAGTAACGAAGAAGAAAACTAGCAAAGCGACGTTCGAACTCAAAAACATTGGATCCAAGTCATTTAGTCGTGTCAGCATGATCATTATGGGCTTTTAGGCAATTCAATTATTCCTTGGGTTTGGGTGCTCCGCGATTGGGCAATCAGATTTTCATCGGGCGTAACAAAGATATTTTTGTCCTTTTAAGTTGTTCCACGTCGGAAGAGACGCGCGATCCCGTCTCCGCCAAAAACTTGTCGAAAGTCTGTCTAAATTTTCTGAAAAAATGGGCCCCATCTATGACATTAACAGCCACAAATAATATCTAAAACCCTTTTTGGCCCTGTGGCTGTGCCTGGGGTTTCTTCTTTTCTTTTATTTAGAGCCCTTCCATCTCCCCTTTTTTACTTTGGATTGCAACATTTGCCGATTACTGAACCAGTTATTTGCTGCATCTTTCTGAAAATGGTCAGATTTTATTCCTATAATTAATAATATATTTCTTCTTTTTTTAATTTATTTATTCTAGATTCTAGATCACATTTAAATTCTAAAATGTTAATTAGCCCTTAAATTCTATTTGAATATGGTGGCTTCAGGTATTTTATACTAGTATTGTGTTTAATTAT
Source organism: Adansonia gregorii (assembly GCA_038382025.1). Taxonomy (NCBI): domain Eukaryota; kingdom Viridiplantae; phylum Streptophyta; class Magnoliopsida; order Malvales; family Malvaceae; genus Adansonia; species Adansonia gregorii. Next base: position 2,334 of record JBBYHO010007010.1, read on the forward strand.
TGCTTCTGCCTGTTGAGTTCGTACTTCGAGCACACTGTCCTTTGTTTTTAATACAAAATTGTTCAAATAGGATCCACGGGAACAAGAAGTCATTGAGGCTATCCTACGCCCATGGGAATTTGGATTGCAATTGGAGAAAGAGAAAACGAAGGCCATGGAAGAGTGGCTAAGGGCTGTTCGAGCTGCAGTGGAAGCCAAGGAAAACGAATGTTCGATGCTTATGAGAGGGAGGGATCAAGCTCTTGCAGTGAAAGAAGCGGTGGACAAATTGGCTGCTGATTTCCTTGAATTAGATGATAATAAAAATTTTGATGGTCAGAATGATAAGATGGACGAGATTGTAGCATTAATGAGCTGTGACTTTGGCGATGGCAGCAACGCCGGAGAATCTGGCGGCGTTTACGGTAACAAAAAAAAAAAAACCGGTTGTGATTAAACAAAAAAAAAAAAATCAAAGGACCCATTCAAAATGGATTATGATTTTATGGTTGTTTTTGTTGCAGGAGGGAATATTAACTAGCTTGAAAGCACTCAGAACCAAGATGAGGGAGCCGAGATGGCAACTATTGAAGGAAAGTAAAGTGACGCTGAGTAATATATAGCTAGCAGCAATAATGGTGGCTATGGCGGGGGAAACCGTGGCAACCACCTTGCATTGGGTGACAATGGGATTCCTTTAGTTTTTCTTGAAAGCTAAATTACCTAGTTTTCTGCTTAGACATTGGAAAGCATGTTTTTGTGTGTATCAAATCTAGAAGTTGCTGCCGAAACAAATTGCGATTTGTGAGTGATTACTAAAATATAAATAAACTTTATATTTTTGGTAGCAATATATTTGTGGTTGTTGAAATGGGACAATGTTGGATTGGTTATGAGTTATATAATAGAGAGAACTGCAATTAATTTGGGTTGATGATGAGTTTATTTCAATGAATGTCTAGGACGATAATTCATTGAAAAAACTTAGTAAAATTGTATGATTAAGATTTTATTTGGAAGGACAATGGGATGGAAAGATTCTCATCAATAATCCAAATGAAGCCTAAATTGTTTAGAAAGACTCTGGGATAATTATAAGCAGTCATTGGTTTGGAACGAAAATTAAGCTAGAAAATTCATGTTTTGTTTTTCCGTTTTAGTTAGTTCAATAAATGCATATTAACCCATTAGAATATTGTTCTATGGTAGGAAAACTTGATAAACTATATATAATTAAAAATGAATTATTTTTGATGAGTAGGATTTCAAACATGGGTTTAATATTAAATACAGTTGTTATTGTTCAACATGGAAATGTATATGCCTCTAGCTAATGCCTTAACTGTTTTTAATGAGGTTATCATTAAGTTAGACTGGTTAAGGTAATTAGAAGATTTAAAATGGTAACAGATCTCGGAAATGAGTAAAAGATAGGGCGTTAAGGGTTATATATACTACTAACAAAGCCTTATGAATTTATAGTGTAATTAGAAGTATAATACTATACTGATGAGTTGCTTTTGATAGTTTAAATTTATGGTTCGAAAAGACTACAACCTTGTGATCAATGCTTGAATTATGGAAATTTTGATGGATGCTTGAGGAGTTGAGGTTTCAGAATGGACCTTCTTTAGCATTGGAAGGAACAAAGATTTTCCAACCTAATCCTTTTGCAATTTGCAAAAGGGTAAATATTTTTCAAGTGAGTGGAGAGGAACAAAATTAAGGGTAAAATATATAAACCCTTTTATTTCAAAATAATTTTGTTCTTTGGACTTTGCACACTACGATGTATTATTTGGATGTGCTGTAAAAGATAATTCTTATTTTGTTGAATTGTCAGTTTTGTTGCTATGTTATAAAAATTCAGTATGGTTTTAAATTTTGATATGGCAAAAATCAGTAAAAGTTCACTAAAAGTTTTAGTATTATAGTGAAATGAGCATTTTAGTCCCTGTACTATTAAATTTAATATTTTAATCTTTATACTTTTGAAATTGTAGTAAATAAGAAAAAATGATTTACAGTTTTAAAAAAATTGTTCGAATATTAATAAAATACTGACGTATCATGTGATATAAAATTTTAAATTTTGTACAAAAATGACTTAAACTCGACTCTAAACCCAAACTTATTTTGTATAAAATTTAAAATTTCACACCACATGATACGCTAATATTTTATCAGTATTTAAATAATTTTTTTAACACTGTTAACTATTTTTTCTTATTTGCGATAATTTTAAAAATATAAGAGTTAAAATATTGATTTTAATAATATAAAAATTAAAATACTCTATCCACAATAATACATAAATTTATAATGAACTTTTATCAATGAAATTATCTTTCCATCGTTCATTCAAATGAAATATTAGTGAATTGTTGAACAAAATCCGCTTATTTTTTTGACTATCCTTCTTCTATGCTTATATTATATTGTCTTCTACGGTGACATTTTCTCTTGACCCAGCCATTTTTGTAATTGATGATATTAAAAATCAAATCTTAATCATTGAAATTCAGATTCAAATACTATATCAAAAGATCACAAGATGTTTCATCGCATCTTAACAAGCCCGGTGTATTGGGTACAGCATATGATTTTTCTTTCGGTGGGGGGCAAGTGGATGGGAAAAGGGGGCCAAGGGTAGTAATTAACGAGGATTATGCTATAGATTATCATCCCACATAATTTAAGACAGTCAAGAGTGAAGACCTGAAGTTTAATTTCCCTAAATTTTCTCGTATTACCAAAAAAAAAAAAAAGAAGGAAAAAAGAAAATAAATAAATAAAAAGAAAAAAATGGGAGATAGAAAAAGAAAAGGAAAGAAATAAGATTGTTCTTTATTTTCTTGCTAAGCCAAAAGATTATTACTAAAAACCAGAAAACTAGAAAGCTAATATAAATAGTAGAAATGATGTATCATGTCAATGATATTTCCGACCAAGGCCTTTCTTGCCATTAGAGGGATGCCAATTTCTAAAATTTAGAGGGTGTGTCCATGGTGTTCAGTGATAGAGGAAGATGCCAATCATGTCCTCTTTGCTTGTGAATGGGTCTTAAAATTATGGTATGAATTTTTAGCAGTGGTGGAATTTGAGGTGGAGTCAGCTGAAATTACTGTCATGTTTCCACGTGTTCTGCTTGCATTCTCCTTTTTGCTAGCTGATAACTTGGGCTGCCGCTTTGTGGACTCTATGGTTACTCGGAGGTAGTATTTGTAAAGATGTGGGTGCTAAATCTGTTGGTTCTAATGAGGCTATTTCCCTGGTTGAGGTCTATGATGTAGGCTAATTCAGGCCAGAAAGACTATTTTACTTCGGAAGAGGCATGGTGGTCTAATCCTTCTGAGTGTGGTGCACGTATTCAATTCGATTAAAGGTAGCAGTGTTAGTTCTGGTTCGTTACCTACTATCGCTGTAATGCATAAGTTCAATGTAGATATATCCGCTTAGGGTAAACCAGGACCAGCGGGATGTGGAAGCTCCTGCAGAGAGATGATAGTGGAAAGATGTTGGCTGGGTTTCACGCCCTCTTGGATCTTTTGACTCTAATGTAAATAAATTGATGGCAATTAGTTTTGCGTTTGAGAACTTTATTAACAACGGCAGATATGTAAATAAAGATTTGGTTATTGAATCAGACTATCTAGCGTTGCTTTAGCGTGGTGCATTGATGATGAGAATCTAGACCATGAGAACTTTAGAAGACTTCGAATATGATAGATCACTTTGGTTCAGAAATGCTAAAAAAGTCAAATTTTCGAAGAGTGAACAATGGAATGGCGGACTATTTTTGCTAAAGCCGGGGTTAGATAGGAATGAAAACTTCATTGCATTGGTGGTAAATCCTATTCCCATGTGCTAGCTTTCTGGTTGGGCTTCAGTTTGGGGAGTAGCAGTAGGTGTTTATGTTTCCAGGTTGTTCAGTACATTTAAGGCTTTAAATATTTGTGTGATGCGTAGTTATGCGAGGAGTAAGCATGCTCTGTAATATCCTTTTCATATTAACATAGTTTTTGACTAAAAAAAAGTCATTTATTTTTAAGAGAAAATTATTAATTAATTACATCGATTAAATGCTGCCGATGTTAGAAAAGAATTGGTTTAAACTCCCAATACGATGGCGATATTAACTTTTAAGCACCTCGAATGAAGCGCCTCTAAGATCCCGATCTACCCGATTGGCTTCATATCTGGAGCCGATAGCAAACGATGTCGCTGTAGATGCGGTCCTCATGATCTTTCGCTGGAATGAACTTTATACTATATATAATAATAAAAATATCATATAAATTTATATTTTTAAAATTTATATAAATTTAAAATATCTTAAATATAATTATTATATAATAAAATATATAAATATGATATAAATATATAAAAAATTTGATTCATTTAAGAGGCAATATAATCTTACAAATACAGCCTCTAAAGATTATTTTTCTCATATTGAATATTCAAAACAAGATCGAATACTTATACATCATTAAAAATTAAAACAAAATTATTTATATTAATATAAAATTAAATTACTTTTACACATTTATATAATTTTATTTACGATTCATATTTTTTTAATTTGCTTATCATTTTTCATCTTTTTTTTACGTAGATCATACATATTAAGTCTTAAGTAAATTAAAAATGTCTAACTATTTATTCAATGTAAAAAAATTTTCAACTACTAATATATTGAAAGCACTAGAATTCTCAATCAATATGATTGAGATGTTATATCAATTGAAAACTTTATTTGCATTATAAGTATAATTATATTATTAAATCCAACGATTGATTTATTAAAATATTAATAATATAAAATATTATATAAATATACAAAACCAATTTAGTGTTATACTAATATAAATACATCCCTCTTCTTAAAACATACTCTTACATATATGAAACTCGTCTATTATTTTTAAAAGGTTAATAATGGTTAATTTTTTTTTCTTTTATATCCAAAAATGACTACTAGTGATATATTGAAACTCAATGGAACAAATTCTCCTTCCAATTATTTTACCCAGCCATCCAAAAAGCAGGATCGAGGGACTTAGTACAAATAAAGTTCACCCATTTCTTCGTGAAGCAGTAACTTTCAGGGACTTCAATTTGCAGCCAGGATCCACAAAAGAAAAAAAAAAAAGTCTGTTCAAGCATTTAGTTTTAACTTTTTTCTACCTCGGCTTGTGGTTATGTCCCAAGCTCATGAGCAGGTTGGGCTCGGCTTGATTATGGTTAAGCTAACTGAGCCAACCTTAAGTAGACTTTTCAAAGCTCGAATAGTCCGTCGTTCCACTATTTAATAATAAGAGAAATTAGCCCAGACATTTAATTTACTTTAATTTAACTAACGAAAGATTATATCAATTAAAAGCATATTCTGGTGTCCAGCTTTCGGTCAATACCGCCACTATATTAATATAAGTATTTAATAGAAGTGGTCGATTATCTCTTACCAAATGAAAGCGACATACTTAATTTCCAAGCAGAAAGCCATATGCTTAGTAGCTATATAAATGGTCGGGCATGGTTCACGCTAGAAATGCCCAGAACGGCATGCTTCATGCTAGAAAACCCAAAATGGCACCAAATTAACCTTATGTTGTTTAGGCTGCATGCTTCATGCTTGATTTTCCATAGTGTAAATTATGTTATTTCCTCCCCCTGAGAACCAAAGTGTTACGTCCCCTCTCTCTTTGCCATTAGCATAGGGAAAAAATCACGAGTCTCCTTTGAATATTAGTCATCTTCAAAAAAAAACATCCCGGGAATATTTCTCTCCCTATGTTTTTGAATTATTTTCTTGTCTTGGAAATAAAGTTTGCTGTTAATTTGGTTTGAGAGTTAGACTTTTGGAGTTTGTATTATAGTCATGCAATTTCCGCTCACGATATGTCAAGGGATTTAAATTGCAGTTATAGGCTTGTTTTTGGTCACATCGCCTTTGTTGAGTTGTAGTTATTACTTCAAAATTTAAAAAAATTAAAAATGATCAATTATTATCTTTAAAAGATAATTTTTTATTTTTAAAAGTTTTAGAGACAAAAAAACATCATTAATAGTCGTTTTCTAAAACAGAATATTAAAAGTTTGAGAGACAATATTCATCTCTAATATTATTAAATTAGGTGCAACATACATCTCTAATACTATTTAATTTAAGATAAAGAGGATATTTTTTTCTTGTCTCGTCTCTAAAAATATCTTGTACTGCTTAATGCTATTTTGATTAATTACCTTGAATGTTAATAATGAAGAGAATCAAACTCGTAAAATAATATTTTAACATCACAACCACTATTTAAATCCCAGCCTCTTGACTAGGTCTTCTTATTCTTTCCCTTGGATGAAACCGCCTGACCAGAACTGGCTTTTTTTTTTTTTTTTCCTTTTCAACTTTGATTTTTTTGCTGTTAGCATAATTCATATGTCTTGGTTGTCTGACTACTTTTGGCCGGTGGGATAGTAGATCACTACATTCCAAAGAAAGTCTATGCCATCTTTGGTGTTGAATGAGAGAATGAAGCTTTCTAGGCAATTTCTGGCAGCTTGTTTTAAAACTAAATAAATGGCCTAGAATATCTAGATAAGTGACTTTTGAATAGTATTAAATTTCAAAAATCTCTCTTAGGAGGCTGGGAACAGTTCATGTATTGTTTACTCTTCAGCAAGACGAGAAGTCTATGCTAATGTGAGAAGCGATGGAGATAGAACTCAGAAGGATCAATAGTTTTTAGTGTTATAATTCATTACTTAAGTAGCATATTTAAGTAAGCTAGAAATTCATCCTTCCCACTTTTAATATTCACAAATTTCGCATCCCTAAAAACTATACAAAAAAAAATACGACAATCAACCCTAAACCAACCAACACCCAAATTATCGTTGGACTGAGAGAAAGGAAGAGATTTGAGTTTTTTTCATGGCAGAATGGAATTTTCTCACCACCTAGATTTAATTATAGGATAAACCAAGAATTCTTTTGCTTAATTTTTATATCAAAGTCATCGCGCTAAAGATGATTGCTACCATTTTCTGATTTTAAATTCTGTTTGAAGTGATGTTTGATAGTATATTTTACAAATTCGATATCGATCGTAAAGCAATCGTTCGATTCTCGGTGAACTTTCGTGGGTGTTCACCCGATAAAAGCAAAGTTATATATATATATATATATATCAGCAATTGAATTTCATACAAAAAATTCAAAAAAAAAGGGGGGGGGGGAACCTGCTACAAATTTAGATATTCATCGGGATGTGATATTAGTGACTTTTATGATAGGCCAGAAATTAATATGCTTCAATTTTCTGACCTACGTGTATATATATATATATATATATATTTTGTATTCCACGCCAAAGTCTTCTGTGCTACAGTTGAGTATTACCTTTGCTATTTTAAACAATGTTTATGTGATAGTTTAGTAATATTAATATTTGAATTTGTTTTTATGGATTGATTGTGATTTTTTTTTTTAATTTTACAAGCTATGTAGCTTGCACACCTCATTTTCATTAATATTTAGTTTTTTAATATATCTTAAAAAATATATCCTTTTATTAATTTGCATTTCATATTAAATGTTTGAATATATTTTAAAATATATTTATCTTTTTTATTTTTTACAAATTCAATAATGATCGCACAAGCAATTGTTCGATTTTGGTCAACTTTTGTAGGTTTTCGCACATTAAACCAAAATTATTTGTTTAGAAGCAATGTTATTTTTCTTTTATTTTTTATTTTTGTGGTGCAATAGATAGGGACTTGTTTCGTTTTGCTTTAATTTTATTACCAACTTTTGTTTTTGTTTATACGTGAAAAGTCATCTACCAAGTGGCTACAGCATGATTGTTACCTTTTCTATATTAAAATTCTGTGAAGGTGACGTTTACTGTATATTATTATCTTTTTCATTTAATATTTTTAACGTTAAACGTATGCAGTGACGAATTCTAACACTTAATTTGAAAAGAAAAATCAATTAATATTATATTAAATTTTATTCTTTTCATAAAATGTATTTTATTGTAATTGTTAATATAAATACATGTACAAGAATATATGTTAACAAAAAATCTAAGCTTTCAAATTTATCATTTAGAAAGGTAAATAATTACTTGTAGATATCCATTAAGATTCTTAAATTAAAAAGAAAAATGTAATTATTATAACATTTTTTTTAATTTTATGAGCAAGGGAAAGGTTTTTTTTTACTCTTAATAAGTGTTTATAAGCACTCGTTAATTGAACCCGTAAATATATCAAAAAAATAAAATATATTAAATAAATAATTTTACTTTAAATTTGAACCTTCTTTTTAAAAAAAAACATAAATAGACCACATTTTAAATAATTCTATTTTTCATCTAAACAAAAAAATAATAAAATAATAAAATTAAAATTTTAATATTAGAATTTAATGAATTTATTAAGATGCTTTTTTAACATTCTATAAAGTGGTACCAATCTAACCAAAAAAATATTTGCATGATAGTATAAGAGAAAGATCTAAGGTAGAATTAAAAGTGGATAATTGTATAAAGAGGTTAGAAAAAAAAATGTTTGGTACTTGATTAGCGATTTGGATTTTCATTTAAGAAGTTAAAAGGTTAATTATACTTTTGTTAAATTTTTATAATTTTGATTTAATTTTTTTATAATATATACCTTAATTTTAGTGAATTATATAATTAAATTGATAGTAGGCACAATAAATAGACATATGATAATATAATTTTAATCTCTCTTAAGTTATAATCCACAAAATTAATTTACGAAATTATATAATAAATAAATTAG
>JBBYHO010007031.1:0-13767 GCA_038382025.1 Adansonia gregorii
TTGCTTTAAGTCCTTGAATGTTAGTCTCAAAGCCTTTTGTTCCTTTGGGAACCTATACTTGCCTAACTTTAAACTGTGTCATTTTCTTGACAGGACAAGTATGCAAATTATGACTATGAAAATTGCAATGTGAGTAATTGGTCATATAAACTTAAAAAGATATATCCAAAATAATTTTCTTCTCTTATTCAAAACTTTCAATCTTTCTTTTCAAATCAAAATTGCTTTCTCTAAAATGTTAATTCTTAGCTTAGAGTCGTTAAAATCATTTTTCAAGTCTTTGCTTTCATTCTCTAAAACAAGTTTTGATTTCAATAATAAATCATTTCTAACTTTTAATTTTGAAATTATTTTTTTGTGTTTAGAATTCATTTCCTTAAATCTAACTATAGATTATCAAATGCATCTTGTAACTCATTAAATGTATAAGAATTTAAATTTAGAGAGTTTGAGGTTACCTTAGGCTCATCAAAAGCCATAAAGCAAAGGTTACTAATTTGGTCTTCCATGGAGTCATCATCATCGAAAGAGTCACTATCATTCCAAGTTGCTATAAATGCCTTTTTTTTCTTTTTTTTAATAATGGGCAATTGAATTTGACATGGCTTGATTTGTTGTACTTGTAGCACACCACCTTGTTAACCTTTTCAGATTAGGATGATTTGCCTTTATCTAACTTCATGAATTTCTTGGCGAATATGATCATCTTCATATCTTTATCATTCTTATCATTGTCATCCTCTTTCTCACTCATGGAAGCCTTTAATGCGACTCCAACTTTTCTTGGTTGCTTTTTCAATGATTTATCTTCATTTAATATGTGAGGAGTGATCCAATGAGCTTATCTAAGGTAAAGAGATTGAGGTCTTTTAATTTTTTAATTATGGTTACTTTAGCTTTCTATAACTTAAAAAGGTTATTCAACATTTTCTTAACCATCTCCTTGTTGGGATACATATTTTTGAGACCTTTTAAGCTATTTACAACGTCCATGAATCTATTAGACATCTCCTTGATGCTGTCTTCTAGTTTCATTTTGAACACCTCATACTTAAGAGTGAGCATGCTTATCCTGGACTCCTTGACTTGATTAGTCTTTTCATGTGCGATAGCCAATCTATCCTATATCTTCTTGGCATTATCACACAAAGACACCCTGTTGTCCTCATTAGGGCCTAATGCACAAAAAAGTGTGTGCATGGCCTTAGCATTGAATTGAACCATCTTATTGTTTTTCTCATCCCATTCCTATTATTTCTTGGGAACTTCAAGATCACCTACCATCTTTGTTGGGATAAGTAGGCCTTTCATGGTAATCTTCTGAACTTGATAATCATTTGCTTGGATAAATATCCTCACCATTATCTTCCAATATGCATAATCTTTATCATTAAAGAGAAAAGGCCTCGCGATTGAATGTCCTTCTTGGCTAATATCGAAAGTATCCCATTAGCCATTTGCTTGGTCTTTTATGGATCTTTGCTCAAGGATGTTAAGCCTATAGGAATGAGACACAAACTCTCATACTAATTGTTAGACCTTTTAGTGGTGTATGAAATCAAGAAAGGGTGAATTGATTTCTCAAAATTTTGGTAAATTAAAACTTTGATAAATAAAATTGAGAAATCTAAACAATAAACTTTGAAGTGCAAGTTAGTGAACAAAAATAAATAAATTAAAGAAAAGGGAAAGGAAAAGCAAACTCGATGATTTATAGAGGTTCAACCTCAATTGCCTACATCCTCTACCTCGACTTCACTTGCCTTGAATTTTCACAATTCACTAACTTGAATTATCTACCTTTCAAGGCCAAGGTATAACCGTTACACTCTCTATCTTTTAGAGCTAAGATAGAAGTCTCTACCCATATCTTTTGTAGCTAAGATACAATCCGCTCTTACTAATTTAGAAGGCTAATTAGAAACCTTTTTTACTTTTCAATGGCTAAGTAGTAACCTCTCTTTTTTACAAGGATTTAAGTATAAACAAATAAAATCTCTAACCATTAGGTGTTTAAAAGAATTTTGGCTGAAGGGAAATATGTATCTAAAGATACAAAATAAAGAATAAAAAATGAAAAAGAATTAATCTTATACAAAGATGAACTACTTAGTGAAAATGATGGAAAAGATGAAAGATTTGACTTTGAACACAATTTTCTTGGTTTTTCTACTTGTTAGAGGTATTAGAGAGGCTTATTTATAACCTTGATCATGATTATAGTTGTTGAGGATATTGGGTGAAGGAATATAGCCACTGAAGCGCTCAAAATGTCATTTTTCATTGTTCCCTGTGCCTTTGTACTGATACAATTGAGGGGTATTGATACATTATGTTATGTTTAACAATCGAAAATTTGACCATTAAATAGTCTTGTATCGAAACAGAAAGACCTGTCTCGATACATGAACAGTCCTGTATCAATACATAATGATTTATCTTGATATAAGAGTAGTGATTGCTACATTTTAAGGTTATTTAGCTACTACCAAGTATTATATCGATACATACACATAGTGGATCGACACATTTGTATGAAAATCAATTTTAAAAGGTTTTTCATGACTTTAAAACATCTAAAACTTATCTAATATATGTTTTATATAAAAAAAATGTATTAAGAACACATTTTTGAGTGCTTGAAAAACTTAAAACATATTCTAGTATTTTTCAAAATGTTTGCAAAATATTTTATGGAAAAATACTAATCTTGAAAATAGTTAAACACGAGCTAATTAAGCTTAAGTTTTAGTTACATCAAAACTAAGATTAATTTCAAGCTAATATAGCTAATAGATTTCTTTATAGAGTATCTTGACTAAACAAAAGTTTTTGATAGAGGATTTCTTAATAGAGTGTCTTCACTGAGGTTCTTGACAGAAGATTTCTTAACCAAAGTGTCTTGACTGAGGATGCCAATAAGTCGTATCATAGCATTCCAGTGACATTAGACCTTGAAAAAGGATTTCTTGACAAAGGGTATTGACTAAGGATTTTGACCAAAATTCTTGATTAAGGATGCTAATGAGTTAGATCACAAATTTCAAGCAAGGATGTAAAACTTCAGAGAGATAAGGTTTTTACTTGAGCAACTTTTTGATTTGCTAATTTTCAATATCAAAGATTCTCTAACTAAGAAGTTCATCAAGATTTGACAGATACTGCTTGATATGATGCTGGTAGGTTGATGTTATGCTATGACAATATCAATGCATGATATAAAGATTTGTAAGTGAGTTTCTTGATTGTGTGACTACATGATCATGGCATATGGTCTAATATGGGAATAGACATTGAAAATTTTTCTTTCAATTTGAAGTCATTTTCTTGATGCTGTAATTTAAACTTAATAGGCCTTGTGCATAACTCTCTTGATGTTTGATGATCATTTTCTTGACTTTGTATACTAGACAAGCCCTTTTTGACTTGATATCTTTTCTGATAAGGCTGTTGGATTTTATTAGCTGTTTGCGAGTTGGGTGACTGTTTGGCTTGGCTTATGTTTAGGTCTCCAAGGGATTTGACAAAGTTTTGATGGTATTTTCTGACTGATGATCTCAGGAGCTGAGGGTAAATCAATACATAATTGTGACATATAGGTATTGGGCGTAGAGGGAATTTATTATCTTAACACTCAATGCATGAGCAAAGGTTCTAGTGTTCTTCTCATCCTTTCGATGTAATATCAAGAAATCTTGATGCGAATTTTTTTGATTATTAAGTATTATCAATTGAATGGTAATCATAATGCAATGTAGATATGGGCAAAAAGGGTTAAAAGAAACAAGATAATATATCATTTGCGACAAAAAATGATACAATTCATATTGCATTCGATAAACCGAAGGCAAAATGACAATAAAGCGACTTTTTGGGTAATTGATGCCTCTGACAATCTTAACGTGAACGCTTTTTGATATTTCTCGAGATCTTTGTCGAATGATTAATATGTCTGATGTGAGTTGACCTTTTTAGGACACTTGAAATTACCCTGTGCCATTTTGCAAATGCTTCCAACTCGAGTATTTATTTCCTTATCCCCCCAAAAATAGGTAAGCCTTTGGTAAAGTCTATCTCTGATTTACCCTATGGTTTGATCTACTTTGATTGAAGTTTCGACTTGGTCTAGTTGAATTAAGGTTGAGTTTGATATGATAAGGCCATGGTTGGATGAGGTTTGACTAAGGCTTTTCGAGTATGTATTTGGCTAAAATCTAATTTCATTAAAGCTTGATTCAGGTTAAAGCTGAGTGTCTTGAGCCAAACTTTCAAGTTTTTAACTTATGTCAAGTAAGTTACCTAGATGTTATTTCAGGTTTTCATCCTTGACCTCATTTTTTTCTTCTTTTTTGTTATTTTTTATTTTTATTTTTTATTATTTTTTTGCTTTATTTTTTTTTACTGAGGATGCCCTTTTGGGTTTTCATCTTCTAGGCATAATATTTCTTAATAAACTTTGAATTTACTGGTTTAGGCAAGACAATGCCATCCATTTCTATTAGGATCAAGGCTCTTCCAAAGAAGGCTTATTTCATAACATATGGTCTTTCCCAATTTAGGGTCCACTTGTCTCGGGCATCCTTATGGATTGGAAGAATTTTCTTGAGCACTAGATCTTCATCATGACATTACAAGGGTAACCTTTTTATCATGGGCCTTAATCATGTGCTTTTGACATATTCGGCCATGATAGGTGGCTTTTATTCATTTTTCTTTGCTAAGTTCATTTGATCATATCTGTCATTGATCCATCAAGCTTCTTCAAGTTTGGCCTCTATCAAAACTCTAAACAAAAGGATCTTAACTTCGACAAGTAAGATAGCTTCCATTCCATCGACTAGGGAGAATGGGGTAGCACCTTTGGATGTTCAAATTAAGGTTTGATATGCATGAAGCACGAAAGGTAATTTCTCATGCCAACCTTTGTATGTCGCAGCCATTTTCTTGACTATTTTCTTAATACTCTTATTAGCTACTTTGATTACCCTGTTCATTTTCAGTCAATATGGCATTGAGTTATGATGTTGGATTTTAAATTAGGAACATACTGCTTGCATCAGGTTATTTTTCAAGTTGCGAGCATTGTTAGAGATGATTTGTTCGGGAGGACCATATCGACAGATAATGTCATATTTTATGAACTTGCAGACAACTGACTTAGTGATATTGGATACGAGGCTGCCTCCACCCATTAGTGAAGTAAGTGATTGCCACTAAGATAAATCGATGTTCATTAGAGGCCTTAGAAGTGATGGGCCTAGTCATATCCATGCCCCATATAGATATGATATGAAGTGTCGTGGAGCTATCATGACATGAAGCAGTGAGGGCAAAACATTAATCTTACTTGCATAAATCTAACACTGGTGACATTTTTGGGCATAGTTGATACAGTCTTTTTCAAGAGTTAGCCAGTAATAACCCGATCTAATGACTTATTTGGCCATCTGATGCCTATTAGCATGCATGTCACAAATTCTCTTATTAACTTCTTTTAGGATCCTTTTGGCTTTAGGAGCATTAACGCATTTAAGTAGCACTTGATCTTGAATCTTCTTGTGTAAGATGTCCTCATCCAGAATGAATCCCAAAGCCATTGTCCTCATAATCTTTTTATCATTTTCTATGCCATGCTTGGGGTGCTATTAATCCCTGATGTATAGACGGATGTCATGATACCATGGTAGGCCTTTTTTCTCTTCTTCGACATTCTGACAATGTGTCAAAGTCATATAATTGCTCATCTAAATACAAGCGACATTCAATTTTTGATTGACTTTAAACATGGATGACAATATAGCTAAGGTGTTGGCTATTTAGTTCTCTTCTTGAAGTAAGTGATGAAAGCTGATATCATTAAATTATTTTTTGAGTTCTGAGATTAGTTTCCCATAAGGAACCAGTTTAGCATTATGCATTTGCCATATCTCTTTTCAGTTAATAGATGACTAGGGCTAAGTCCCCAAAAACATGCAAAGTCTTGGCATTTCTCTCGATAATTGCTTGGCGCCCCTTGACATAGGCTTCATATTTTGCTATTTTTTCGTGCAATTGAAGTTCAGCTTGGTTGTAAAAGGGTAATGACTTTCATCAGGTGAAATTAATATTACCTTAATTCCATGCCCTAAATGATGCTCTATCAAAATACATTTTCCATAATCAGTCATGACTATTAATATCTTCCTTTTTAGTGATGCACATTAGATCTTCATCTGGGAAATCATAGTCCTCTATTGTTTGACTCGCTAAAAAGTTAGCTATCATACTATCTTTGATGGCCTTTTGGTAGACATAGACAATGTCATCTTTGGAGAATAAGACTTGCCATCTAGCCAATCTTCCTAATAGTTTAGGGGTTTTGAATAAACACTTGATAGGGTCGAGTCTCATGATTAACCACATGGTGTGGTATAACATGTATTGCATAAGTCTTTTGGACATCCAAACTGAAACACAACTACAGAGTACTTGTTTTACACCATGAATTTTTTGCTCAAGTAGTAAATTGCTTGCTTTTTCTTTCCTAAATCATCATGCTGCCCAAGTACATAACCCATGGACTTGTCGAAAACTACAAGGTAAAGGATCAAAGGTCGATGGAGAATTAGAGGTACTAGCATTGATGCCTTTGACAGATAATGTCTACCCTTGTCAAAAGCTTTTTAACATTCCTCTTTCCATTCCTCAGAATTTTATTTGCAATAAAGTCAAAAGATGGGCTCACATTTATTAGTGAGTTAGGATATGAATTTGGGGATACAGTTCAGTCTTCCTAAGGAACTTCTCACTTTTTTTTTGGTTCGAGGCAATGGCATGCTCTGGATAGCTTTGACCTTATCTAGGTCAACTTTGATTCCCTTTTTGCTGACAATGAAGCCTAGTAACTTGCTTAAGCTGACACCAAACGTATAGTTAGATGGTTTCAACTCTAGCTAAAATTTTCATAATCATTCAAAAAGCATTTAAGATTTATGATATGCTTAGCTTTTTTTGTTGATGTAGCAATCATGTCATCCATATAGACATCAATCTCTTTGTGCAATAAGTTATGAAACATGTTAGCATGGCTCTTTGATAAGTTGCCCCCATATTTTTTCGCTTGAAAAGCATGACTTTATAGCAAAATGTGCCCCATATAGTTACGAAGGTAGTTTTCTCCACATCTTTGAATGCAATTTTAATTTGATTATAACTTGAAAACCTATCCATAAAAGAAAATAGAGAGTTCTTGGCTGTATTATCAATCAAAGTATCGATAAGGTAGTAGGAAATTATCTTTCAAACTAGCTCGGTTTAGGTCTTGATAATCAACACATATTTGTATTTTTCCATTTTTTTTAAAGACTAAGGCAATGTAGGTAACCCATTATAGATATTTGGCTACAGGAAGGAATCATACCTCAAATTGTTTCTTGGCTTCTTCTTTGATCTTAAGGAGCATTTTTGGTTTCATCCTCCTTAACTTTTGTTGGATTGGTTTGCATTAAGGTTTGAAGGGAAGCATGTGGACCACAATTTTGGTGTCCAGTCCAGGCATGTCTTGATATGACTGAGCAAATACGTCTTGGTACTATTGGAGTAGGTTTATTAATTTGGTTATGGTGAAGGGTTTTATGGAAGTTTCTATTTTAAGCTTTTTTTTATCTTCTTCAGACCCTAAATTTATAACTTCAATTGGTTCCTCATCGGGCAAAATCTAGTTTTCTTCATGCTCGACCAATCGTAATAGATCTTATGGCACGAAGTTTTCCTCAAAATCTTTATTAAAATTAACTTCACCAATACAAATTGATTGTTCAAAATAAATTTTTGGAAGCTCATCTAAAATGTCCATGTCACTCTATCGGAGCACCTAAAAGGGTGAAAAAGTAAATAAAGTGGACAAAGAATTGGAGCAAGGGTAGAACTAGATAGAAATGGCCATACAAGATGAAATACTTTATGCAAAAGTTTATTTTATTGATAATATCTAATAAAAGGTGCCTATTACAAGATCCTTGTGAGCTATTGGGTAGAAGTAAGTAGTTTTTTTATTCTTGCAATTACACGCAAATAAACTTAAAAAGCACAAGGGTTTCTAACACAGCCTTACTATAAAGAGCAGATTCTGATGAATAAGGGTAGGTTTCATTGCTCTACTTTAACTAGCTTGATTGATTATTAATAGTATGGATATGAAGGTTGTAGAAAGCCCAATTCAAAATGACCAAAACATTAGTGGCTTTCTTTCATCCTTTCTGATTGACCAAGATCTATACAACTTCTCAAGTGAAAAGCATCATATATTGGTAGGAATGCCATTGGTTTTGGTCCTAATTCTTGACCCAATAGATGGGCTATCTTTTGATCTCTAGCCTTCTTAACTTGCTATTTCTTCTAGTGTATGTTGGACTTAAATCTGAAGCCCTTCTCGTCAACTTGATTAATGCCACTGAAAGCTTTGGCCATTCCTTGCATATTCTTACCAAACTCTTTTCTAGCTTGGCAACCTTTGCTAACAGACAATTTTAGACTTATGTTGGTATTCCTCGATAATGAAGGCTTAACTATCAATAGGCCTTTTTCAATGCATATAGTATTAACAAACTTGAATGAGTGGAAAGATAGCTCAGGTGCATCGTCATTTAGTTCGAATAGGTAGCATCAGTAAAAGAAGTGGCAATCATTTGTTCTTTGGCTTTAACATTATCCAGTTTATCTTTGATTATGAATAGCTTTTGATGCAAAGATAAGGGTACTACCACAACTGAATGTATCCACGACCTTTTGAGCAAGCAATTGTAGGATGGGGTGATGTCCATTACTTGAAAATTAATCTTGTAAGTGCGTGAACCTATCTCAAGTGGAATAATGATGTTTTCGATGACTCCCTAACAAGTCCCATCAAATGCTTCACCACCGTATGGTATGCTTGATATGGGAAACATCAATATGAAGCCTATTTAAGGTAGCTGAGGGCATTACATTAAGGGCAAAATCGTTGCCAAAGAGAATATTTGGTAAGATGCGTCCTTTGTAGTGGGTAGTGATATGTGGGGCTTTGTAGCTATTTCTACCACTGAAAGGGATCTCATCATCAGTGAACGAGATATAGTTATCAGCTATGATATTATTCACTAAGCAATCTAATTTGCTTACTGAAACATCGGATGGTGTATATGCCTCGTCAACACTTTCAATTATGTGTTTCGATGAATTTTTTATTTAAATAGTAAAGACAGTATAAAGATCTTAGCCAGTTATTTGCCCAACTGATCGATGATGCTATATTCACTATGCTTGATAAATTTCAAAAACTCAATAGCCTTTTTCTCATTTACTACCTTTTTAATTTTCTTGCATTTTGAGTCCTTGGTCCTAACCTAAGGGGTGTTGGAAATTAAAGTGGCATCGACCTTCTTATTCTCTTGAGCAGGAGGACTATAAAATCTACCGTTGCAAATTAAACGGCTAACTCCTAACAAGTCAACAATAGCGATTGATTGAGTAGGCTTCTCGATCATCATGACTCACCCCTTTTATTTCCAAAGAACAGCTTTGTCATTCTTATATGGGATTGGTGTAGGAGTCTTTATGAACAGCCTCAGCATCAGTGCTAAAAAACTTAGCCTCAAATTTGATATCTATAAAGGATAAGGGGTTCTCTTCTCTCATACGTTGGTTGTGTCATTTTTTCCCTAACCATATTCACTAATTCGGTGGGAAATGCTTGCTTTGGATAATAGAATTCAATGCTGCCTTCATCCATCACTCTTTAGGCCATTACTTGTAATTCTTTGCATGTTTAAAGAGTATGGCCATGAATAGTGTAAAAGTCATAAAAATTATCTAGTTCTTCTTCTGATCCTTCAACCACATTAAATATTCTCGATTGAATAAATATTTACCAAACTAGACTCATTGGCATTTTAACTTCTTCTAAGTTTTTTTTAAACTTCATAATCATCCTCAACACCAATCCTGGTTACTGCTAGCTCAACATGGTTTGCTAAGGGATTTGTAGCAATCCCAATTTGTAAAACTTTAGAATCAATGAGGCTTTGCACCCTTCGCTTAAGAGAAATACACTTCTCAATATCATGCCCAACTGCTCTGGGATGATAATCGCAATGGGCATTGGGGTTATACCCTGCGGGTATGGAGGTTTCTTCTTTAGCACATACACGAGAGCAACTAAATGCCCCTAAAGCAAATCCTAACAAAGCTCTTTGTAAGCCATGGGGGTAGGGTTAAACTATTGCCTTTGTCGGTTTGCACCTTGAATACTTGGTGCATTATTGACAGGATTATTGACATTTAAGTTGACTTATGTTGGTTGTTTTATGCTAGATTTGGTGGGACAATAAAAGATAGGTTGTAGGTTATGGCATAAACCAATTAAGAAAGTATCATAACAGGGTTAGAGTAGGGTGCACTAGGGTAGCCAGGATTGGGCACTTGACATTGGCTCGATATGGATAAGTTGGCATAGCTTATGGCATTTGCCTCTCTTTCTTTCTTTTTGTTAGTAGCAAGTCTTTTGCTCAATTTAGATAACTCACCCATGGATATCCTGCCACTCTTAATTGCTACATTAATCGTGTCACTGAACAAAACTAGATCTATAAACCTTTTAGTGACATTTCTTACCATTTTCTCATAATATAAAGCAAATAGGGTATTAATAAAGTTCATGGTCATCTTGTTCTCAATTAAAGAGGGTTAGAGTAAAGTTACTTCTTCCCTCTATCTTATAACAGATTACTTCAAACTTCCAATTGGCTTTTTCTCTAAGTTCATAAAAAAGAAACAGTTAAAAGCTTAATCTGACACATACTGGTACTAGTTCAAGAAGGCCCTGGTTAAATCAACCAATGATTAAATTTTGACATTATCAAGCTCGATGTACAATTAAGTGGCTGCCCTCGTCAAACTATGCTAAAAACAATGGATAAGGAGTTTTTCATCTTCCTTATATCTTGCCATTTTCCAAAGGTATGTCTAGATGTACATGGTAGGGTTGGTGGTTTCATTAAACCTTTTAAAATCTGGCATTTTGAACTTTAGTGGAATGATAAGATTAGACACCAAAGACAAAGATTTGACATCAATGGTTTTGAATTTATCACTTCCTTTGATAGCTCTAAGGCATTTTCTAAAAGTTAAAACTTGCTTATATCATCAACAAACATTATAGATTTTAAAGCATTCCTCCCCTTTGGCTCATGTTATGGGATCAGTCAGAGAAACTCTCATATTAGGCTCTTAAAATTTTAGGATGAATTGATTTGCCACCATAGGGTTCAAGCAGATTATCGGTGGTATCAGTTAGGCTAGCATCGTATTGGGTTGATGCTCTTGATAAGTCTCTTTTTAAATGGCTTTAGTACCACCCGTGGGTTGATTTTTTGGGTTAGCTGGTTTTTTTTCCTATATCCATGGTTTTAGCTTGTCTTTTTTCTTAATGGAGGCTATCATTAACTCTATAAGTTTCACGATCTGGACTTGCATCTCATTTTGTGAACAGAGCATTTGTTCTTCAAATTCTTTGCATAGTAACTCAAGACATTTAATATGTGCTTGATAATCATTTTCAATGATCCTTTTGCTGTTGCATATGTTGTAGCAATGTGAAATAGTCAATTTCGTGTTCCTTCCTCGATCTCAGAATCCCTTTCACTTTTATGACATTCCCATATTAAACTTTTTATTTAAAATGTGTTTATTAATGATTGGTTATGATGAAATTATGATGAATGTGGAGTCATGACAATAAATGGTCATTAATATGGATGCATAAATTTGACAATAAAAGAATGAAATTAAAAATTGGAATGCAATAGAGATAATCAGCTCATAGAACAGCTTCAGCAATAACATCTTTCATAGAGCAACAAATATAATTTTTGCATGATTACATTTGGAAATGCCTGATACGATTACATTGTTTGATCACATGTTCTAAGAAGTATAATAGATCCTATTCATGGGCTCCAATGGGTAGGATGTCACATATCAAGGATCAGGCTATGTCCATAATGTTTTCAGCCTCTAACTAGGCCTCCTAAATCTACTCGGCAAGATAGCAGTGGTGGTTCTAATAATTCCAGCATGCCAAACCAATCATATGTAGCCACTCTTGTTCCTACTGCTCGTAGGCTCTTACTAATTCATTAACTCAGCCATGGTGAACTTGTAGGGAATGCTCTAAATCTTGGTTTTTGAGTGTTAGAGCTTCATTCTTAACCTGGTTTACTCTTAACTCTTGAGCTCGAGCTTCTAAATGTTCATTCCTCCTTCGATAGGTTGACACAAGAGCATAGGCTCTAACAAGCTTTTCCTATTGACCTTGGCCTTTTTTTTCCATTGATATAACTCATGTTCTAGGGTGACAATTTTTACCTCTCATTCTGCTAATAACTTACTAAGGTGTCAAGACTAACTTGCTTAACTAAGTGCCACGTAGTCTTTTGTTAGACTCTCAAAATCCTCTTTAAGTAAGTTTTCTCTTTGGCAACCCGATTCATTTCACCATCCCAAAGATAGATATCCATTTTCAATTAACTCCTTTTTTTTAAAAACTAGTGATTTCCTTGATGAAGGTGTTTTTTCTTGCTCAAATTCTCGCTTAAGCAATTCAATCTCAGAGGAAAACTCATCAACTAATACTTGTTATGTTCTAGCATTGGACAAGGGTAAGGCATTATTCATACGATGGATCCTCTGCTCATCATACCCTAGAGTCATATTACCTCTTCTCCAATATCGCTCCATAGAATAGGTTTGTCTCCAAGCATGAAAGGCTAATTGAACTTTAGAGTTACAACCAAGCTCACCATAGTTGAAATCCTACTACTCTAAGTCTTGAACAAATGGAATGAATTGTTGGCATTGAGATTATCATAGGACTAAGATGGTTGCGTAGCTAGTGCTTCCTCGTAATCTCGTAAGTGGCATACAACTATAATCTTTAAATCGATATATGATTACTTATGGTGAAAACCAAGGGGCTTTCCATGTCACTTTTTTCCCTCTAAGATTTCAAAATCTTTAGACCCATTGCTCTTCAGACTTGTTTGGGCCCATTCTTTCTTGTTGATCTTAGAGATAAGGGTAAAATTGGGCAAGAAATTTTATGAAATTCTCTTTAATTTGAGGCAAAAGTAGCTAACCAGCCAAATATAAATAAGCAATGCGTATCCAATGAAGTGACTGGTCTTGATTTTCTTGTAAAAGTTAAAAGCTTAAATACTTTAAGTAATGATTGAGAGCGAGATTGATTTTATAGCATAATCATGAAAAGAGATCTACTATCTTCGCTTTAACATGGCGTAATGTCTTTAGAAATATGACCAGACCATATATTGCTAGAGCATAGATATCTTGGATTTTTTTGACATCAATGGTACTCGTTATTGCTTCTTTCAAACTACTCCACGTGATGTACTTACTGTTACCCTTTGTCTTGATATGATTCTCGATCCAGTACTCTATTACCTTATGAATCTAAGCTAATCATTTTTTGAAAGTTAGAGGGTTTAAAGCCTAACAGTATGTTTTATCAGCCTTGGCTCTCTCAATATTGAGTAATATAGTATATTCATCAACTATATAGACCAAATCTTCAGGGTTGAAAGTGAAGCATCAATATACTAGTCTGAAACTAAGACTCTACTTGTAACAAGCCAATGTCCAAACAAACATACAGTAAAAGGGCTATGTCTCCATATCTCTTCATGAATTATCCTCTTTCATCATTATTCTAACTGACCCATATATGCTTCAGAT
>JBBYHO010007052.1:0-13766 GCA_038382025.1 Adansonia gregorii
AATTGATTCTTAAGTAGTCATTGGGATCATTTTATGCCATAGATATGCATTTAAGATAGGTTCACCTTTCTATAATCGTTTTTGAGTCCTTTAGGGTTACCATGATACTTTCATATCAAAGATACACCCTAAGGGCATTTTGGTAATTTTTGTAAAATTGATTCCTAGGTAGTCATCGTGATGCTTTTGTGCCAAAGATGCGCATTTAGGATAGGTTCACCTTTCTATGAACATTTTTCAATTCCTTTAAGGTTACCAAGATATTTTTACGTTGAAGGTATACCCGAGAGGCATTTTAGTAATTTCAACATAATCGAGTCCTAAGTAGTCATTGGGATGCTTTTATGCCGAATACATACATTGAGGATAGGATTGCCTTCTTATAATCCTTTCATGTTTGTTGATGTTCTACATGCCCAGTCTTTACGAACTTCGGATGATTCGAAGCGCCAAAGCACGCTCGACTTAAAAATATGATGATGTTTGACATGAAGGATTGAAAGACGTCGAATGAATTGCTTATCAACTAGTCTTGGATGGCCGCCACGAAGTGGCCATAAACTTGGAGTCACCACCGATCATTTTAAGTTAGGCATGAGCAGATGCCTATTGAAAATAATACCAGAGATTCATTATTTTAGTTTCAAGAGTTGGTTACGTGTGGGGAAGGATTAACACCCCCACGATGCCTGAAAATCGATATCATCTAATACATCTTACTTGAATCTTGGTTTCCTCGATTCCATTTTTATCATTATTTAAATATAATTCCCTCTTATGCATAAATTTTGTAAAGATAAGAGTCTAGGTTTTAATGAAAATTTTATCACCTATACGCCTCAGAGAGGTGAGAAACATAGGGGCTTTTAATGAAAATGATCGCTGGATAGTTTAAAAAAAAACAAATATTTCATCTTCGGCAATGGAGAGATACTAACATAAGATATCCTTTTGTGATTTTGTAAATGATTTTTAAAGCATGAATGCCCGAGGTCCTTATAGAAGGAAATGTATTAGTAAGGTGGAAAGAGAACAATAAATAAGTCCAAACAAAATAAAAGAAAAAGAGAGACGATCAAAATATTTCTTGTAATTATCTTTAATTATCAATGAATAACTGAGATGATAATGTTGAGACTGTTGCAACATACCCTGGGATGGATCCTCGCGGATATATGGGTGCGCATAACTTAAAATATTTTCCTGACTTGAAAATATCTTCTTGATCGAGACTTTTCTTTCATGATGTGATAAGAATGAGAATGTATGGATTCTTAACTTATGATACAGTGAAGGGGACCATAAGATGAATCGCTCATCTTATTGGTCTCAAATGACCATAATGAAATGGTCAACACTTGGAGTTGCCACAGATCATTTTAGGTTAGGCATGATCGGATGCCTATTAAAACCTATGTCTTGAGTTATGAAACTCAAAACATCGATCTCATGGTCTACGTAATGCAAAGATTCACCCTTTGCATTTAAGAGCTAGTTATGCACGATGAGGTACGAACCTCTTCACGATGCCTAAAATCGATACCTTACTATTTATGTCTTATCTCGGTTTCGATTCTTTTAATCTTAACTTGTTATTATTTCGATATAACCCTCTTTTAATGCATGAATCTTATAAAAATACAAATATAGGTTTTGATGAAAAATATATAATCTCATATACGCCTAGGAGAGATGGGGAATATAGAGATTTTCAATAAAATGACCTTTGGATTTTACTTTGAAAATGGAATGTTCCACTTTGGGCACTGGAGAGATACCCATGCGAAGCATTGCCTTTAATTTTATTCAAAATGTTTTGAAAATATGAATGCAAATAATCATCATAAAGAAATCACATTAATAAGGCAATAAATGAAGTAACATAGCATGGATCATTCAATGCAATGACAAAGAAAATGGATGGACTATTGGAATTTATCTCGCAATTGGCATCGATTATCTAGGAACAATCGAATTGACAATTTTGAGATGTATCTGGGTTTCTAGATTAAATGAGGTTTGTTTGACATATTCATGGAAATCCAAGAAGGAAAAAAAAGGATTAATTATAGTTGAAAGATATGGTTAGAGTATACCTTTGGAAAGGTAGGGTTGGAGTATCCCCGTGCATGACAAATAATTTTGACAAAGGAGGTTTCTTTTAATCTCGACAATTTTGAAAAGCGACGTTAAAGTATCCCCATGGATGACAAATCATTTTTACAAAAAAAGGTTTTTTTAATCTTGACAATTTTGAAAAACAAGGTTAGAGTATCCCTAAAAGTTAAACGTTTGACAGTCTTTAGAGAAGTCGAGTCAGAAAACTTAAGTTGACAAAACTTTGGGATTTAGAAAATGAGTAAGCATTTTGACAACTTTTGGTAAAAGAAATTATTGTGAATGAGGATGGTAAAGATGTAAAATGTGTTTGTGCTACGATACGAGCCAATGGGAGGTCAAAGCATGTTCTCAAGTCTAATCGGGGTGATACAAAGACATTCGAATGCTTCAAAACAAAATTTGGGAAGATAACTCAATTTTGACCATAACTAAAAACAAGGGACAACATCGCACAATCTTGCTTCCCGAATTTATTATTAATTGGTTTGAAGGCTTTAAAGGGTGGATAAGATACCGTTAGAAAGGTAACTCGATGAGGGTCAACCTAAAAATATTCCCTATATCCTAGAAAGTCATTTTTTGGGGGAATAAATTTTCAAGTTTGGATTGATTAAGCTGCTGGTAGAGCATCTGAGAGACAATGTGTGTCAAAATTTGAAAAACCACCTTAGACTTATTTGGTATCAAAAAATTGCAAGCAATACCTTTCTAAAAATGGAATTTCATGAATCTTTTAGGAAAAATGTTTGAAAGGTTTGGAAAATTCATTTAGTGGGCCTGAGCGGCCCAACCTAGATACATCTTCAGATTCTAGAGGTTCTGGATAGTTTAGATTTGAAAAATAATAGCTTTCTCATCTGGACTAATTCAGGGATGAACAAGGCTTGTTTTAAAGGTATTTTGACACACTTTCAGAGAAAAATATCATAAAATTCATTGAAAATTGTTTGGAATTTCAAAATGATTTTTCAATTTGTAACAGCCGTGCTGCCAGTAGGGGACAAAGCAAAGCAGGGGTATCTCTCATTTTCTTTTATATCTACAGGTCTACACTTGAGCCGTTAATGTTCGAAAGTCTATGGCTGAAGGGAAAGAGTGGTATGAGTGTCACGAACTCATTTGCACTGCCTCAGAGTAGTTTAGGATGATGAAACTGCCCATTGATCAGACCACTCAAGATTTTGACTCAAAAATAAGGCATAAACATTTAGGGAATAATTGTAAGACCATTTTTGTTTCAAAATCAAAAGATTTGAACTTGTTTAACCAAGATTGTAGATATGGAAAAACTTAATTTTCCCTAAGATATTTTGCTAACTTTAAGGAAAATGCTAAGTCTATGCTAATCCTTATTGGTTGAGGTTAACATGCTTGGCTTGGGGGGTTTTGAAAATTAGTTTTTGATAGCCATCAAACATGCATTTTGACAAAGAGAAGACAACAAACATACAAAGAGACAGCACATAACATGAATGGGGATGCTAATTTACTAATGGTCTGGACAAAGAAAGTTTTATGCATTTTGACAAGAAAATGTTATGAATGCTGAAAATGATAATGATCATGCAAGCTAGTTTGTAAATGTGCTTGAAATGTGTTAGGCTAATGATTCCTACATGGATTAAGGATAGCAAGATGCATGGATATGGCATAAAATGCATGAGCAAGAGCTATCAAAATAAGAAGGACGAAATAAGGCATTATGCACATCAAAGGGGCATTAAGGCATCCAAATTGTAAACTACCATAAGCAACAGCCACAATAATGCATGATAATCCTAAAAGGATGATGGAAACATGAAGAGTTCACTAAAATGGTAAAGATGGTGAAAAACAAAAAATGAAAATGGTAAGGTGAGAAATTTTACCAACAAAACTTCACTTTTTGGCCACATAATTGGAACAACAGAAATGGCTTGAATTTCCCTCTCTTCCTTGTTGTTAATAAGCAAGAAAAAGAGGGAAATAATGAGGTTTTGGTTATAGTATGGATTATGGTGATTTTCAAAATGTGTAGTGGTTAAAAATGAATGTTTTAGGGTTATTTTTGGATAGTGAGTGTAGTGGTTTTCTTGGTGTAGGAATATGTTTTTGGAAGTTGAAAATGAGCTAGAATCTAACCTTTTTCAGATGAGATAGAAGTGGTCTATTTATACTTGCATTTTGGAGCCAATTTTGAGTTTTTTTTGGTCATTTCTCAAGGGGGACAAAGTGATGTTAGTACAGTGGCTATAGGGTGGTTGTAAGGAGTAGCTTGCTGCCAATGTGATGGGCATAGGGTGGCTGGTTTAAATGCTAAAATGATTTTTCAGCAAATAGGGTGGCTAATAGTGATATTGGCTAACAACTAGGGAGGAGTAGGGTGATCAAATGACATTGACCCTTTTGATCTAATTTAGACTTAAAAAAATATTTTGATTAATTTAAAAGTCTAAATTCATAATTTGATATGTGTTTTCGTCTTTCATGATGCAAAGAAACGAGTTAAAATCAAGTTTTGGATCAATGGTGACAAGTCAAAAATGCCCGAACCGTGAAAATGGCCTGTATGTATCGATACATTGCATAATGTATCGATACTTTTGGTTTAAAAACCTTAATGGTATCGATACAATGAACATTGTATCAATACAATGATCATTATATCGATACTATGAACCACTGCATCGATACATGTTGATATGTACCAATACATTTCTTTACAAAATGCATGTTTTGGTCTTGGCATGGCATAGTATTGATACATGAGGTCCTGTATCAATACAGGCTCATGTATCTATATATCTACATGTTGTATTGATACAAATAGGGATATTTCAAATTTTTGGATCATTAGAGCATTGTATTGATAGATGAGAACCATGTATCAATACATTCAAGTAAAATTAAGAATTTTCTCATATATTTTGTCCCTGGACACCTTGAACTACGTCATTTAAGACCACATCTTTACATTAACCTTTGATATGATCCCTAAGCCTTCTTGACCTCTTTAAAATACTTTTTTGCACCCCCTCTCACGTTTATGTTCCAGATTGCTACAAATTAGCCCAAACAAAAGAAGGTGTCTACAGCTTCCCCTCTTTAACTATTGCTGAGAATCAAGAACAGGGCAAAAACAAATAGACACTATTTTGTTCGGGGTGGACTGATGTTTCCAAGAACACTAGGGTGTCAGGTTTTCTAAGATTTGACCCCTTTAGGCAGGTAAAGAGTAAAGTAGATTTTTTATATGGGCGCCACCAGCTTGTGTGGGCTTTGACTTAAACTTTGGTGACACCAGCTTAGGTGAGCTTTGATTCGAGTGCCGCCAGCTCATATGAGCTTTGACTTAGACTTAGGTGCCACTGACTTATGGGCTTTAACTCAGGTGCTGCCAGCTTGTGCGGGCTTTGACTTAGACTTAGGTGTCACCAACTCGTGCGGGTTTTGACTTAGGTGCCGCTAACTTGTGCGAGCTTTGACTTAGACATAGGTGCCACTAGCTCGTGTGGGCTTTGACTCGAGTGCCGCCAGCTCTTACGGGCTTTGACTTAGATTAGGGTGCCATTAGCTCATGTAGGCTTTGATGAAGTGCCGTCAACTCATACGGGCTTTGACTCAGGTGTCGCAATCTCATGCAGGCTTTGACTTAGACTTGGGTGCCACCAGCTTGTGTGGGTTTTGACTCAAGTGTCGCAAGCTCGTGCGAGATTTGACTTAGACATGGGTGCCACCAGCTCGTGCAGGCTTTGACTTGGTTGTCACTAGTTCGTACGGACTTTGACTTAGACATAGGTGCCACCAGCTCGTGTGAGCTTTGACACGAGTGCCGCCAGCTCTTACGAGCTTTTACTTAGATTAGGGTGCCATTAGCTCATGTAGGCTTTGATGAAGTGCCGTCAGCTCATACGGGCTTTAACTCAGGTGCCGCAATCTCATGCAGTCTTTGACTTAGACTTGGGTGCCACCAGCTTGTGTGGGTTTTGACTCAAGTGTCGCAAGCTCGTGCGAGCTTTGACTTAGTCATAGGTGCCACCAGCTCATGTGGGCTTTGACTTGGGTGTCATGAGCTCGTAAGGGCTTTGACTTAGACTTAGGTGCCACCAGCTCGTGTGGGCTTTAACTCGAGTGCCATCAGCTTGTGTGAGCTTTAAAAATAATGCCACTGACTTATGGACTTTGAAGAGGTGCCACTGACTTGTGGGCTTTGAAAAAGGTGCCACTGACTTGTGGGCTTTGACTTGGGTGCCACTGACTTGTGGGCTTTTGGAAAGGTACCACTAACTTATGGGCTTTGAAAAAGATGCCGCTAACTTGTGGGCTTTAAATAGAGTGCCACTAATTTATGGGCTTTGAAGGGGCGTCATTGACTTATGGGCTTCAAAAGAGATGCCACTGACTTGTGGGGTTTAAAAGAGGTGCCACTGACTTATGGGCTTTTAAAGGGTGCCACTAACTAGTGGGCTTTTAAGGGGGTGCTATTGACTTATAGGCTTTAAAGGGGTGTCATTGACTTGTGGGCTTTAAAAAGGTGCCGCTGACTTGTGGGCTTTTAAGGGGTGCCACTAAATTGTAGGCTTTAAAGGGGTGCCACTAACTTGTAGGCTTTATTTAAGGGGTGCCACTGACTTATGGGCTTTGAAAGAGGTGCCACTGATTTATGGGATTTTAAGGGGCGCCATTGACTTCTGGGCTTTGAATAGGGTGCCATTAACTTGTAGGCTTTGAAAAGGGTAACGACAAAGTTTTCAATAAATCTTGTAATACTAGCTTTTCTTAATAGAATTTCATGACAAAATTTCCTATTAAAAAGGGTTTTGACATGAGGTGATGAGAAGAAAAGGACCTTACCTGAATGATACTTGGTTTTTAAAGCTTAGAGTTCTTACCAAGAATTCCTTAGAGGTCAAGCAAACCTAGCTTGAAGTGATATTGTAAAAATAATGATGCATGATGGTAATGTGAATGTGTGATGTGGAATGCTATTATGATTGCATAATGTGAAGTCTAGTATAGGAGATAGTCATAGTTCTCCTTGCACATCATTCAGACTCTCATATGCATGGTAATTTGTTTTTAATGTGACTATAGATGGAAAATTTCCTAATCCCACTAGGGATTGTAGGTTATCCTTGCTCTATTGGGGATATGACCAAAAATTTAGTTTCAAGAATTTAGGCTATTACGTCTCTTGATTCAGGAGGCTTAATCATTTTCCTGACAAATGGAGGCATTACGAACAATTTGGAAAACATTTGACTGATTAAGTTAATGTCTTTGATTTTGACAAGAATCTAATAGAATGCATGGGTCAATTTTTAGTTAGCTTAAAATGGTTTTCCTTAAGATGTGGTTTGTGAAAGCAAGAAATGGTTTGGTGTATGGTCATGCCAAGTGGGTGTTTAGATAAAAAAAGTGCATGATCTTGACAATCAGGGCATAAGCAGAGTTCCCTGTGCTTTTCTTTGATGTAATGTCAGGATGTCCTAATGCATATTTCAATTGATTATCCAACATTATCAGTTAAATGACAAGTGTAATGTAAAGTGTATGGGGTTAGAAGAAACAAGGTAATATTTATTCATGACAACAATGAGACATAACTCGGTATATCTTTTGACAAACAAGTGATATGGTGGTAAGAAGTATGATCCTTTGGGGCAAAAGATGCCTCTGACAATCATGACATGGATGTTCTTTAGGCACTTTTCAGAATCTTTTTCAAACAATAAATGTGCCTAGCACGAGCTGATCTTCGAAAAATCTTTAGGATTGCTCTGCATTGTCTGGTAGGTACTCTCAGTTCATGCCCCATCAAAATTGATCTTCTCAAGTTACACTTGTGGGGTTTTCAACTGTAGTTGGGTTGGTTGCTCAGATTCCCTTTTTAGATTTTCATCTAGACCTTTTTTTGTTTTCTTTCCTTTTTTTGTTGGTTTTTTGTTTATGTTTTTTTATTTTGTCTTGGTTTTTTTCCTCATTTTTTAAGAACGTCTTTTTTGGTTTTTGCCCTTTATATGTAATATTTCTTGACGGAATCTAAGTTAGCTGGGTTAGGCAAGACATTGCTGTCCATTTCTAATAAGATTAGGGCCCCTCCGAAGAAGGCTTGCTTCATGATATATGGTCATTCCTTATTAGGGGTCCACTTGCCCCATGCATGTTCATGAATTGGGAGGATCTTTTTTAAAAACAATTCACCTGGGTGAAATTCTTGTGGGCACATCTTTTTGTCATGGGCTCGAATCATACATCTTTGATACATTTGACCATGGCAAATGGCCTTCATGTGTTCTTCCTTAATGAGATTCAGCTAGCCATATCTGTTTTTGACCCATTCATCCTTTCCAAGTTTGGTTTTCATCAAGACCCTAAGAGAAGGGATCTTGACTTTGATGGGTAATACAGTTTTTATCCCATAGACAAAGAAGAATGGGGTAGCACTCATAAAAGTTTGAACTGAGATTTAATAAGCATGTGCAAAGGATAGCTTCTTATGACAGTCTTTGTAAGTCTCGGCCATTTTTGTAACCATTCTTTTGATGTTTTTGTTGGTGCTGAGCTTTCTTTGAAACCTTCTTCAAAATAAACTTCACTAATGCAAATTGATCATTCAAAATCGATCTTCAAAGACCCATCAGACACATCCATGTCACTATCATCAGGACACTTGAAAGGGTGAAAGAATAGACATTGCAAAAGGCACACACATAACCTAAGGATTCAGATAAGAGTAATTGAGACAAAGAGATTGAAAAGTGATATAGGCACACAATATGGAATGATATATGCAAAAGTTATTTCATTGACGATGTTTGATAAAAATGCCCCTTACATAAGACACCTACCTACCTTTCGACGAGGACAGGTAGGTTTTCATTCCTTAACATTACATGAAAGGGACAGGAAAAGTACAGGGGCTTCTTTCATGACCCTATCATCAAAATCAGGTATTGCTGGAAGGACACAAATTTTATGGCTGAGTATTGATCACGTTTGCAGCTAGCTCCGTGTGGTTTGGTAAAGGATTGGCAACAACTTTTGGTCCCTGGTTTAGCCCAAATTGCAAGACTTTTAAGTTGATTAGATTTTGCACATTTTGTTTGAAATACATGCAGCTCTCAATCTCACGCCCTACTGCCGTAGCATGGTATTCATAATAGGCATTAGGGTTGTACCATAGAGGGTATGGCAGCTTTTTTTTGGGACATAGATCGAAGCCACTAAATGATTTTGGAGCAAGGTTTGGCAGAGCTCCCTATAGATCATAATGGTGGGATTAAAATGTTGCCTTGGTTGATTTGCACCTTGATTGCTAGGTGCATTATTGGTTGTTCGATTGGTATTTTGGTGGACTTATAGAGGGTAGCTTTATGGTGGGTTTGATGGGATTGCAAGTGATGGGTTTTAAGTTGAGGCGTAGATTGGCTGCAAGGATATTGTAATGGGGTAAGAACGTGGCGTTCTTGAGTAGCAAAGGTTAGGTGCTTGATGTTGTCTTGGCTGAAATGAGCCAGCATAATTTATGGTGTTGCCTTCCTTTTTCTTTTTCTTACCAGCCATGGGCTTCTTACTCAATCTAACTATTTCCTTAGCAAACATTTGCTACTCTCAATGGTGGCATCAATAATTTCTCTAGAGAGAACCAAGTCTGCAAATTTCTTAGTGGCATTTCTTACGAGTTTCTCATAATAAAGAGCGCATAAGGTGTGAATGAAAGTGACTGTTATCTCTTTTTCTGTAAGGGGAGGTTCGACTAGGGCTACTTCCTCTCTCCACCTTTGGGTGTATTAATTGAAACTTTCAATGGATCTCTTTTCAAAATTCATCAGAGAAAATCAATCTGGCACCCAATCTGACACATGCTAGTATTGATTTAGGAAGGCCTTAGCCAAGTCAACCTATGGTTGGATTTTGACATTGTTTAGCTTGATATGCCATTGAGTTGCTGCCTCAATGAGGCTATGCTGGAAGTAATGGATGAGGAGCTTTTCATCTTTCTCATACCTGGCCATTTTTTACAAGTACAATTGGACATGGACTGAAGGATCAATGGTTCCATTGAACTTTTCAAACTCTGATGCTTTAAACTTCGGAGGAATGACAAGGTTGGACACCAAAGATAGCGATTGAGCATCAAGAGCTCTAAACTTGTCACTTCCCTCGATAGTTTGGAGGCATTTTAGTCGCTGGAATTTGCTCACTTCTTTCTTAGTCATGGTGGACTTTTAACCTTCTGTTTTCTCTGATTCCTCATGGTTAAGGGCTGTTGGATCTACTGATGAAACTCCTACATTGACCACTTGAGTACCAGGAATAAATTGACCAGCCGTAATGGGATTTAGGTAGGTAACTGGTTATGGGGTTTAGGTAGATAACTAGCAGAGCCTGAGTGGCAGGTGTAAGAGTGGGCCTTTGATCTTGTCTAGTTTCCCCTTGGGCAGATTCTGGATTATTGGTAAAGGGACTTTCAATGTTTGGAGGATCATTCCTCGAGTTGGCAATGCTGGCTTGCCCTTTTTTCTTCATAGAGGCTATCATTAGTTCTATAAGTTTTGCGATTTGAGTTTGCATTTCGCATTGTTGATGGAGCATATGGTCTTGTGATTCCTTAACCATTAGCTCAAGCCATTCAATATGAGCTTCATGATCACTCTCCATGATCATGTGTTGTAGCGATGTAGCATGTTAGGTTACATTTTCCTGATTGACCTCGGAGTCCCTTACACTTTATGGCCTAATTCCCATATTAGACTTCTACTCCAAAATGTATTTATTGATGAGTGATTATAATGCAATGATGAGTTAAGTTATTAAATGACTGATGCAAGTGTAAAAAAATAAAAGTAAATATGCATATGCAATATAGACAATTGAATCCTAGAATAGTTTTATCAATAACATCTTTCATAAAGCCACAAAAAGGTCCCTTGTTGAACATTAAACCAGAACAATTGTCTCAAAACAATAACAATCATGATAGTTATGATGAGATAATGCATGTGCCAGAACATAAACAAAGGGAAACAAGTTAGTGAGATGTATAAGAGACAAATGTAAAAAATTAAAGAATTTGAGAGCATTAGAGAAAAATATTCATAACATGTCTTAACCAAGGTGGTGAAACAAAAAATGGGCCATATTTCAACATGCAAGGATGCAATATGCCTTTTATGAGGTGATGCAATATCTTATTTGATGGAAAAATAATCGACTAGTGGTAATATTCATTTATCACCACTAATGCGGATGCGCGTTAAGCTTGACTCAGACATCATAATGGCTTTTGGTATAAGACATTATGAATGATGGTTTTTGTTCACCATCACTTATTTATATAAAAGTTAGTTGTCCTTTGGGCAGCACGACAGCATGCCTTAATAAATGATAAAAATGCAGATGCGGGTGACAATTGTATACTCATTATCACCTACATACTTATGGTGATTAAGAGTAAAGGTTAGAAATGTTTCCTCGAGTAACCTATTCTCTGAGTATTCTAGCAGCGTTCTGGTATAGGGTGACATGGTTTAGCTTGTAGGGCTCAGTATATGAGGTTTAAGTTGACACCTAAATAGGTATATGAATGGCTCCTCCATCCGGTAAGGACAATCAAAGGACCTCGATCCCAGACCCATCGTGGGTTTGGTGGGACAGGTTTGATCCATTGAATGTATTTCCCTATGCAAATGTGGAAGGTTACTCATAAGAGACAAAGGTAATTTACATCCAGGAAGTTATTGCCATGTTATGCAGAGGGTTACTCACGAAGGTAGATAGCTCACTTCCTCCTAATGACTGAGTTATAACTATGCCATGGAATTTGGTGGGACACTAATGCACATGCAAGTGCATGGTGTGTGATAGGGAAACGATGAAACCTTTTTGTTTACCTTCGTATTACCATTTTTATTAAATTGATGATTATTTGAAAATAAGACAATCATGAAAATCATATCAAACAAAAGATTAGTTGACAAAACAAAGAAAAAGTCTTAGTTAAATAATGACTGAAGATCAAAGTGGGAACCTAGCAAAACACGACTAGTTATTGGCCTAACTCTCTATACGATCCCTAATAGAGTCACCAAGCTATCGAAGTGTTCCCCAGGGTAGATCCTTACGAATCTATGGGTGTGCACGATTTAAAATATTTTCTTGACTTGAAAATATCTTCTTGACTGAGACTTTTCTTTCGCGATGTGATGAGAATAAGAATGTATAGATTCTCGACTTATGATACAGTGAATGGGACCATAAGATGAATTTCTCATCTTATTGGTCTCAGATGACCATCACGAAATTGCCAACGCTTGGAGTCGCCATCGATCATTTTAGGCTAGGCATGATCGGATGCTTATGGAAACCTATGTTTTGAGTTATGAAACTCAAGGTAGATTTTACTCGAGTATCGATACAATAAGTTGTGTATCGATACTAAGGGCAAAAGATGTTTTCGTTCTCGAGACTTAGAGGCCAGCATCAACACTTCATGGATTTGTATCGATACTTTTGCCAAAAACCATAACTTTAGCTATTGCCAAGGTTTGTATCAATACAAACATGCCAGGTATCGATATACACCTTGGGTATCGATACCAAACCCTCTTGTATCAATACTACACATGGAAATTCAAAATTTTGGTAACGTGAAAGCCTCGTGATAGTTTTTAAGTGCCCATATGACCTGTACATTCCTTAGGTTCTTTGAGTTGTCTTATCTTGGTCACCAAGAGAGAAAAATTGGCTCACATGCTCACCTAAACGACTCTGATGACACACTAAAAATGACCTTTGATGCCTCGTTTTGCATTTTTCTTTAAAGTGGTCCATAGGCATTTTAGAATTTCCAAATTATTTCTACTTTTTTTGATTTTGTC
Source organism: Adansonia gregorii (assembly GCA_038382025.1). Lineage (NCBI taxonomy): Eukaryota > Viridiplantae > Streptophyta > Magnoliopsida > Malvales > Malvaceae > Adansonia > Adansonia gregorii. The sequence goes on from JBBYHO010007052.1 coordinate 12,984, forward strand.
ACCTTTTACCTAACTCTTAGGATACCAAAAACTAGTCTGGACAAAATAAGGTGTCTATACTGTCCTTTAGGGTTGCCGGGATACTTTCATGTCAAAGGTATAGGTTGACAGCATTTTGGTAATTTTGCATAAAGGCCAAGTCTTATGTGATTACTAGGATACTTTTATGTCAAAGGTACACATTAGGAATAGGTTCATCATTTTAGATTATTATCGGGCCTTAGGATGCTCTATAAATATTTTCAATAAAATATAATTTTTTTAGAAAGTTAGGGCAATGTTTGCAAGTTAGAATAATACTTAGAATTTCTCCCAAAATATGAGAAAGGTTCTATAGATTATTTTAATAACAAGACCTTTTTTTTCAAAATGGTAATAAGGATTTTCATAAAATTTGAAAAAAAACCTTTTGCATTCCTTTGGCCCTCTAATGGGGTGCGAAAGATGTTTTGAATTTTAGAACCTTTTGTGCTCCTCTAGTTTTTCATTGGGATACAAAAAAATGATTAAAAGCTTTCGTGTTCCATTGGTCTTCTAATGGAGTACGTAAGAGATTTTGATTTTCAAAATTTTAAAAACCTAATTTTTCTAACACGAAATAATAAATTTGTTATATAAATTATTATTTTAAGAATTTATAATTAAAAGCCATATGTTGAAACTGAATGAAAATTAAAATTCAAGTTGACATGCAATTAATAAGGTTCTGATTTTCGAGCATGATGAGAGGGTTGATCTTTGTAAGTGTAACTGACTCCTGGACCTTTTTTTATATGATCTCTG
>JBBYHO010007094.1:0-13761 GCA_038382025.1 Adansonia gregorii
TCCTTTGTCCCTAGGATACCTCAGACTACGTCCCTTGATGCCACATCTTTGTATTTACCTTTGATATGATCCCTAGGTCTTCTTGTTGTCGCCCGGCGATCATTGTCCCCTCTTACGTCGATGCTCTGGATTGTTAAAAAAATTAGCTCAAACAAAATAAGGTGTCTATAGGTTGTAATGGTGATGTTAAGAAAAAGATAAAAATGAAAACAAAAAAGAAAAAGAAGAAAACTAAAAAAAAGACACATAAAGTTGCCTAAAATAAATAAAATGGCATGAAAAAGAAAATGTCATGAAAAGGTGTATGTGCTTCAAAAGTGTCATGAATGGCTTTTTAAAAGATTTGGAAAAATGAAAAGTGCCTATAGGTGAATTAAGCCGAAATATATTCTTTATCCTACCTTTACCCAAGCATTACATTACAAGCTTAATGAAGTCCTACAAGATCTTTGATGAGATGCTATTTTAAATTAGTGGAAAGAAAGATCAAAAGCAAACATATGAGAGTCTAGCATTATTTCGTAGTTGGGATTGGCATAAATTTATTTGGATTACGTGTAATGTTTTTCAAAGAGATCATATACACACACATAAAGGAAATCCATTCAAAGTATGAGATTTTTTTTATTGAATTGAAGCTTTAATTTTAATTATGTTCATATCTACCTTGAATTGAGATATTGAGATGCTTTCTAAGAAAAATTAAGGCAATCATCAGTTGAATACATTCATCTTAATTTGTGTTTTATTTTATTTCATTTCTTTTGTTTGGTTTTCGTTTCTTTTTTTTTTTTTTTGCTCGAGGACAAGCAAAATCTTAAGTTAGGGGGTGTGATAACTTTATAAAATAAGTTATTTAGTCTCATTATGCGCATTAAATTAGCTAAGTCTTAGAGATTTTAATTTAGAATTTATTTATAGTAGTTTTTAATTTATTACTAGTTACTTTCCTTATATTTAAATTGCATATTTATTTAAGTATTTTTGTATTTTTTATAAGTTAAAACCCGAAGGAGTTTCAAAGAGTGTAACTGCTTAACAAAGAAGCAAAGTGATTAAGTTTAGCAGTTTCCAAAAATAATACGTTCAAGTTACTTAAAGACCAAGTTTCTCTTTAGGGTTTTGCCTATATATAGGACTCTTAAGATTAGACTTAGATATCCTAGAAACTTTATAGCTTTTATTTTTTTGCTAGTTTTTTAAAGAGGGGAAAAGCCATCAAGATTTGTAATTGAAGAAGGATCAAAGAAATTATAGACCAAGACCTGACAACTCTTAGTTTTCTCTTTCCCTTAATCATTTTATCCATTGTAATATTTATGATGGTGAAACTCCAATGTTTTGTGTCTTGTTTAATAAATATGAACTAAATTTATTTTTTTAGGGTTACAATGGAATCTAACATGTAGTTTGGATTATTTTACTTTCTATTGCTGATTTAATGATATTTAAGTTGTTTAATCAATCTTGTTCATAATGCTTCTAGTTGATTGGCCTCCAATCAGATTGATTTAGTAATATTAATGAACTTGGTAAAGGGAATTCTATATTTAGACCTCTCAAAGTAAGCCTATCCATGATAGTAGAGTCTGAGAAAGCAAGCAATGCCACCAGAAATCGAGCTTGAAGCTCTTGACATGGCTTATGCTTCATCGTCATTTGTTAGGATGAATTGATTTACATATTAGATAGAAATATATGAGTATGCCATATGTAACTAAATTAGAGTCTAAGCTTAATGAGTTTCTTTTAATTCAATTTGCATAGGAATATAGTAGTTTTCTTTTAATTTAATCAAAAGATGCTTACAAATAAATTAGAACTCTAGATTAATAACTCATTAGCATTAGTTATGTTAAGAGGGTAAACCAAGTTCAAATGAAGTATTGAGGCAAAATGTAATCATAGGATTTATTATTGATTAAGTAAATCCTATTTAATTTCTTTGTTTTGTTACTTAGCTAATTTTAGTTTAATTTAATTTTATTTTATGACCTTTTAATTAATTATCTGGATAAGATTAAATTATTTTAATTTTAGTAATTAGTGAATTTTAACATAATTCCCTGTGGGAACAATACTCTACTTCATCTCATATTACTTATTAACAATACGTGCACATGTGTGGAAATCCAAGAACATCCTACCCAAAATAATTTACCTTTACCATCGATCAAAGTGGACTCATTCATGATGAAATCAAAGCTGACACTCCTTATACAAGATGACTGGTATCATAAGTCTAAGGACTACTTGAATGATTAGCATGCCTAAATATTTTCATAGATATTTGAGCAATAATGCCAAATAGAGTTCTCACTCAAGCCATCTTTGAACTTGTTCACACAAAACAAACAACAACATGCCATCCTAAGTATTTTGTATATTTTCACCCTTGAGATTAGTTACTTACTTCACAAGTAAGAAGACATAACACATGCTAGTTTTTTAGCGCTATCAATACCCCTTTTTAGTGGTACAATAACTAGGAACATGGTTTTGATGCATAAGGATCTCATAATTGTAACTTATTACAATTCTTTTGTAAGGCCAAATGTATTTCATGGGATTGATCCAATTTGCATTGTAGTATTATTAGTCATGACACTAACATGAAGAAAAACCTTGAATTACTAAATTAAGTGATAATTTTACATTATTAACCTATATATTTCTCATCCAAGCCAACTAACTCTAGGGCATATACTAACACCTTATGGTTTAAAAATGTAAAACAACAAGTAATGTTGTGGTTGGTACAATACAACATGACCACAATGATTCATCCACATCATTCAACATAAAATAAAAGTTCGTTGTAGTATTGGTATCATGGACTTAGGTTTCAGTATCAGACACTGGTATGTATCTACCTATTTGACTCACCTTTTTGTTAAAAATTTAGACTCCCAAAGTTTACTAAAAAGGATTCTAAAATTAAATATATTCTATAACAATGTCTTAAATAAAAATATAAAAATGAGAAAAACTAATACATATATAAATAAATATATATTTCTATATTTATTCATATAATTTTATATAATTTATTCATACTTAAATATTTTTTGTTTAATTTAATAAATTTTATTTAAAACATTATTAGCTATATTAGCTTTAAATTAATCTCAGCTTTGATATAACTAAAACTTAAGCTTAATTAGCCTATGATTAAATATTTTCAACTTAGCATTCTTTCAAATATTTTGATAATACTTAAAAAAATACTAAAATGGTTCTTGTCCTTTAACTTACCCCAAAATATGTTCCAAATGCATACCTTGGTATAAAATATTTTTGAGATAAGTTTTTTAATGTTTTAAGTCATGAAAAACCCCTTAAAATTGATTTTCATATGAATGTATCAATACACTATGTGTATGTATTAATAAAATGCTTGTTAGTAGTTTAATTTTGCATGAAACCCACAAATGCATAGACACAAGGTAGAATGTATTGATAAATCAAGGGTTGTATCGATACACACCAGTGCTATATCAATACAAGGCTTTTTCAATGATCATAGTTTTGTATGGATACAAGTAATGTAACGATATACACCTAAATGTATCAAGACAAACTAGAAGGAATGAATAAGAATCACTCAAATAAAGTCTCCAACAGCTCTATTCCTTGACCAATCATCCCCAATAGCTATATTAATAATCAAGGCTATAAATAAGACTTTTCAACACCTCTAAGAAGATGATGAACTAAGAGATTAAGTTTAGAGTTCTATATTTCATCTTTTTCATATTTCTAAGTAGCTCATTATGTATAGAATTAAATTTTTAATATCTATTCTTTTATATTTTGTAATTTTATCTTTGGAATGATCATCCCTTGAGCTTAAAATCTTGTAAATGCCTAACTTTTAAAGGTTACATTTTATTTACACCTAAATCCTTGCAAGAAAATTTTACTTAGCAATTAAAAAGTAGAGAAAGGTTCTATCTTAGCCACAAAAGATAAAAGGTAGGCTACAAACTTAGCTTAGAAATATAGGGAGTATAAAGGTTATACCTTGTCTTTGAAAGGTACAAAATTTAAGTTAGTGAATGAAGAAATTCGAGATAAATGAAATCGAGGTAAAAGATGCAGCAATTGAGGCCGAACCTTTTTAAATACTTGAGTTTATTTCTCTTTCCCTAGCTCTTTAATTGCCTTTGTATTATTCACTAACTTGCACTCTAAATGTTATTATTTAGCTTGCTCAATTTTATTTATCAAAGTTTTAATTTTTGACATGTTTTAACTAATAAATTCATCCGTTCTTGATTTTATTCACCACTAAAAGGTCAAACAGTTGGTACAAAAGCTTGTGTTTCATTCTTATAGGCTTAAGATCTTTGAGTGAAGATGCACAAAATACCAAGTAAAATGGCTAACGATGATATTTTTGATATGAGCCAAAAGTGATATTCAATCATAAGGCCTTTCATTTTTAACGATGAAGACTACACTTATTAGAAGATAAAGATAGGGCTATTTGTCTAAGCTAATGATTATTAAGTTTGGAAGATAATTATGAATGGCCTACTCATCCCAACCAAAATAATAGATGATCTAGAAGTCCCTAAGAAGGAAAGTGAATGGGATAAGAATGAAACCAAGATGGCTCAACTAAATGCCAAAGCCATGTACACTCTTTTTTGTGCATTACGGCCAAATGAATAGAATTAGGTAGTCCTATTTGATAGCGCCAAGGACATATAGGATAAGTTTGCTATCACATATGAAGGGATCAATCAAGCCAAAGAGTCTAAGATAAGCATGCTCAGACTTAACTATAAAATTTTATAATAAAACTTAAAGAGAGCATGCAAGATATGTCCGATCGATTCATGGACATCGTCAACTGCTTGAAGGGTCTTGAGAAAGTGTATCCCAACAAAAAGATGGTCAAGAAAATGTTGAATAACCTCCTAAGTTATTGAAAGGTAAGGTGATCACAATTAAAGAGTCAAAGGACCTTAACCTTTTTACTTTAGATAAACTCATTGGATCACTCCTCACATATGAAATGAAGATGAATCATGGAAAGACACAACCAGGGAAAATTGAAGTTGCATTGAAGGTTTCTATGAATGAGGAAGAGGATAAGAATGATAAAGATAGTGAAGATGTTAAGATGATCATCTTTGCCAAAAAATTCAAGAAATTCACAAATGAAGAAAAATAATTCATCTCCAACTAGAGTGCTACAATTGCAAAAAATTAGGTCATGTCAAATCCAATTGCCCATTGTTAATGATGAAAAAGGCGGTATTAGTAGCAACTTGGAGTGATAGTGATTCTTCCAATGATGATGACTTCAAGGAAGACCAAATTAGGAACCTTTACTTTATGGCTTTGGATGAGCCCAAGGTAACCTTAAACTCTTGTAATTCAAGGTCTCATACATTTGATGAATTGCAAGATGCTTTTGATGAACTTGCAATTGAGTTTGCAAAAATGAACTCAAAATATAAAAAATGATTTCAAAACTGAAAATTGAAAATGACTTACTATTGAAATCAAAAATTGAGTTCAAAAATGAAAATAAAGATTTGAAAAATGAATTTAATGATTCTAAGCTAAGAACTGATATTCTAGAGAAAGTCAATCTTGATTTTAAAAGTAAAATTAAAAGCTTGGAACAAGAAAAAAAAATCATTTTAAACAAATCCTTTTAAGTTAGTATAACCAAATGTGATCATTGCAAATATCATGGTTATACATCACACACTAGTCTAATTTAGAAAAGGACAAAATATAAATTAAGACAAGCATGGGTTCCAAAAACAACAAATAACTTAGGACCCAAAGTTATTTGGGTACCAAAAACCAAGTGATTATTCTTATGGGTATGTTGGAGCAATGAGGAGCAAAGCAATACATTTGGATGCTCTAGGCACACAAGAAAGTGTGATGGCAACCTCTAAACCTTAAGCTTGTTTTTATCATGTATGGCTCCTTATTGATGATATATATATATATATATACATGTGTTTATTTATATAGAATGATTTATTGAAAATATTTTTTATGAAATATGTTTTTTCACAAAATAATTTTATTGAAAAGTAATGTTTTGCATCTTGAGTTATTATGAGCTTAATTGTATATGTATTTGATAATTTGGTGCTTAATGATGATATGTTAAACTGATTTGTGAAATGATGTCATGAAGCATGAACTCAAGCATGATTTGTATATTAAAGCTTGATTTTGATAAATCTCATGTTTTGAGTTATTAAGAAGTTTTAATCATGATTAAATAATATGCATATACTTATGGGGAGCATTTAGAGCTAGTTTATATAATTTGGTGCCATGAATATGCATTAGCAAGTCTTTAAGTCTCTTTAATACTTTATGTTCAATTATGCTTACATGAGACGTAAGATGTTTGATTATGTTGTAAGTTCATGTTTTATGCTTGAACAAGTTTGGTGTACATTGAGCATGTTTATAAACTTATGCATATATCATTTGAATGAAAATTTCTTAATTCAAGACTTTTAGTTACATATTTCTTAAACTTTAGTTGCGTATGTGACCAAATATATAAATTCATTCTAACATCATTTTTAAAATATGTTTTAATCCAAACTTTTGATCTTTAAATGAGTATTCAATGTTCGATATCAAAGGTTTGCATTAAAACTTCAAATCATGGGTTTTAGAATGAAAAGTTGCATGTTTTCAAAGTATTTTTTAGAAAAATGGGAGCTTGTATTGATATTTTAAGCTTATATCAATATAATGAACAAAACCCAAAAAAACTCATATTGTATTGATACATTGAATGCTGTATCAATACAACATTGTGTGTATTGATACCTATCCATTTCGTACCAATAAATGTTGCCTGTGTTGGCTAATTTAATGTTGTTTTGGCTCTAAAATGAAAATTTTATCATTCTAATGGGTTTTTAGATGCTTAATTTTATTGATTTCCAAACCTTAAGGAACATCATTTCATAACTCATCGCATGCTTAAACATCATATTTGATTAAGGGTAAGTGTTTCATAAATCAAATGCATGGCTTATACGATTAAATGCTTATATTGCCTCATGACGCTCTAAAATACAAATTTTTTTATGCATCAATCTTTTTGTGCCTTAAGAAACATATTTTCTTGCATAATGACAAATTGGTATCATATATGCTTGATAACTTTTATTTGTTAAAATTTAGTATCATTTGCTTAAAAATTTCATTAAGCTCATTAAACATTTTTTTTTTGACAAATTAATAAGCTTATTAAACATTTTCAATTGATATCTTGGTACTGCTAACACTTATCTTTAGCTAAGATTTTTATTAAGTTTTGCAAGGTACATGGAAATAAAACCACTCTTGAAAAATGAACACTTGCATAATAAAAGGAAACAAATAAGCATGCAACCTCATCAAATCAAGCCTAAGTCATCAAGAAGTGCTTAACACCTAGAATCATGGACTCAAAGTCAAAATAAGCATATCAACGAAGCTTGTTAACATTGAGGTAATTATTAAACTAATGTTATGCAACTCTTATCTTTTGGCATTAAGTTTAGTAACTTGCATAATTGACTAATTAATAATTGGTATCTTTGTATGTCATATATGCTTGAATTGTTTACTTTGTAAAAAAATCTTTGAACATGAACTTGAGTTGAATATTTTTTATATCTCTTGTTTTAATAATTGGTTTCAACAATTGGTACCCTAGGTTCTTATTATGCCTTAATTCTTAGTTTAAAACGCTTATGAGCTTTATGCATGTTCAATGAGTAAAATTGCTCAAATTGATCTCATAGTCAATATTTTGAATGAGCAAATGATTCTCTAATCTATGAAAGTTTTCTATGACTTTTTTGAAAATCTTTTTAACTTTCCATATGGTTACTTAATTAATTACGAGTAGGCTGAATATGTACTAAAAATTCAACACTTGGTCTCCATTATTCATCTACATAACAATTGGATTAACATTATTTAAATCCTTCAACAATCGGTTTATGTTATTACTTATTATCTTAAATGTGCATAAATGTTTACATCTGAATACATGAATTGCATGAACTGCACATTAGAGTTTAAATGCATATATTTTTCTCAATAATTGGTAGGCATGTTTTTAAATGACTCATAATTAGTCTACCTCTTAGAAATCTTGTTGGAATTAGTGCCATAGCTTTGAATTAATTATACCTTCTACCTTTTTGATATTCCAAAAAGGGGAGAATTTTAAGTGTAATTTGCTTGTGCTTTATTGATACATATGCTAGCAAATAAGAAGATTTCAGATGTACTTATATGTCTTATATATCATGAAATCTTTAATATTTTTATGTTGGTGTTCTTATATTTAAATATGATTAAAAATGCCATTGCAAAGTTTTTCAAAAGCATTTTACAAAATCTTCAAAAAAAAATTTCATGCTTTTGTTAAGGGAGAGTTTTATTGAAAATCTTTAAATGATTAAGGGTATGTTCTATAAAGAAATTCACTTTAAGTTTTATCATATCAAAAAAGGAAATTTTGTTAGCTACATTAGTTTTGAAGTGATCTTTGTTTTGATATAACTAAAATTTAAGCTTAATTGGCTTGTGATTAAATATTTTCAACTTAGCATTTTTTCTTAAAATATTTTGATAATGCTTTGAAAAATACTAAAATGGTTCTTGCCTTTTAACTTACTCAAAATATGTTTTAAATGCATACCTTGGTATAAAATAGTTTTGAGATAAGTTTTGTAATGTTTTAAATCATGAAGAAACCCTTAAAATTGATTTTGATATGAATGTATTGACACACCATGTGTATGTATTGATACAATGCTTGGCAGTAACGCAATTTTGTATGAAACCCTCAAATGTATTGATGCAAGGAAAAATGTATCTATACATCAAGGGCTGTATCCTACACACTATTGTTGTATCGTTATAAGTCTTTTCCAATGGTTATATTTTTGTATGGATATAGGCTATGTATAAATACACACCGAAATGTATCGATACAAACTGGAGAGAATGAACAAGAATCACTCAAATGAAGTCTCGAACGACTCTATTCCTTCACCAATTATCACTAATGGCTATATTCATGATGGACCAACACCTTTTCAACACCTTTAACAAAACGATGGACCAAAAGATTAAGTTTAAAGTTATATTTTTTTCATCTCTTTCATATTTCTAAGTAATTCGTTGTGTATAAAATTAAATTCTTCCTAACCATTCTTGTAGTTTTTGTAGTTCTATCTTTAGAATTATCATCCATTGAGCTTAAAATATTTTAAACACCTAACCTTTAGAGGTTACATTTTGTTTACACCTAAATCCTTATAAAAATGGGAGGTTTCTACTTAGCCATTAAAAAGTAAAAAAAGATTCCATCTTAGCCACAAAAGATAAAGGGTAGAGGTTGCTATCTTAGCCTAGAAAGATAAGGTGTGTAAAGGTTATACCTTATCCTTAAATGGTATACAATTCAAGTGAACTAGGGAAATTCGAGGCAAGTGAGGCCGAGGTAGAAGACATTGGCAATTGATGTGAACCTCTTTAAATACATGAGTTTGCTTTAATTGTCATGGTATTATTCACTAACTTGCACTCCAAATATCATTCTTTAGATTTCTCAATTTTATTTACCAAAGTTTTAATTTGTGAAAAGATTTTACGAAATCAATTCACCCTTCTTGATTTCATTCACCACTAAAAAGTCTAACAAATGTTATTCATATAAGTATACATAATTAAATACAAAAAAAAATTTAATTCATTTTTATTGCCAAAACTCCTTTCTAATAAATAGCCATAACTTAAGCTTGGACACTAGTATCAACTAATACATTTTTACTTATCTCAGTGATTAACTTTCCATTCTCATTTTTAATTATTATACCATTTTCATTTCAAACAATCAAAAGGATTAACGGTGTTGTTCAAGGGAAGCTGTTTAATCCAAAAGGAGATAAAGGAATGGATGTAGGGAATAAGGATTAAACCATGAAAAGGGTGGACCAAACTTTTTCTACTTCTTTCTCCTCCTCCACTTGCAGCAATTACAAAGGCTACAATCACTTTTGTAATGAAATGTCCATATTTGTTTTGAAGTGTTGGACACATATTATGTGTTCTATCTAACTAATGAAATGTTGAACGTAGAAACGACAACAATACTTGAAGAGTTTATGTAACAAAAAAATATGGTAATAATTTTAAAATATTTTAAAATTATGACATTTACAACTCATCTAGATTGGATTTGGCCTATGAATATTTCTATTGAGCATTTAAACTCAATTATAGGTGCATATCCAACATTTTTTTTTCAAACTATTTGAATCTTATTTTCATTCAGAATTATACTTGATAAAATGAAAAATAAGTATCGAATGATCAAAGATCAATTAAAGCTTTAGTGTAAGCTTTTGGGGTTCAAGGAAAACGTTTGGCAATGGGTAAGGATTTTTACACTGTGAGATACCTAAAGAAGATGAGTGAGAGTTCATTAGATGGTGTTGGAGCCTTTGATTTTAATGAAATGATTAATGAGGGTGAATTTATTGACCTACCTTTTAAGTGGGAAAGTAAGGAGAAATTCACGTGGTTTAGGCCAAGTTCCAAAAGAAGTAAGACCGATAGATTTTCTATTCCCTCAAATTAGTTATCTTGCTTTCAAAATTTCTTCAAAAAAGGTTGTCTAGATCAGTGCCCTATCTTAGTTCTAATCTAATGATCGTGTTTGGTTTCTATATGTTATTTGGAAATACAGTGCATTGCCTACGATCTACAACTTAATTTTGTTTGTCATTTTAGATTGCATCTCCTAAATGCTTTTTTAGGTCAGGGATTGTCACTTTCGATCAGTGCAGACTTTTGCTTGTGTGTATGGTTTAGTGGCTTTAAACAAGATTATTTTTGTGCCTTGATTTCTTTTTTTCTTTTGTGTCGGGAATAGTTTTTAATTTAGGAGATTTGGATGAACGGTGAGATTGACTACAATAAAATTAAAAATATTGGTGGCACTGAAATGAGTTACTATAACAATGAGATCTGATATTTTAATGGTGAGATTCAAATCAGTAGTGAGATATGTGTTTGAATTTAAATACAGCAATAGTGGTGAGATGGGAATTCAAATGACAATTAAGGACATTAGTTTAAAAGTATTAATAAATTATTTATGTTTTATGTATGTGAGTATTTTTTATTTTAAAATAATTATTATTATATTTGAAAAATAATAATGCATGTATACATCTTAAATTAAAAATAAATAAAAATTATTAAATAATTACGTAGATAATTTGATAAAATATTAATTATATAAATAATTATAAAGTCATTTAAAAACTTTAAACATAAAAAAGCAAATAAATATAATTTTTTGGTCAAATATTAAATATAATTAGCTAAAGCCCTTAAAGTTACAATTAACCCCATAACCTGTAATTTATAATTTTTTATTTATTTTTTAAAAAAAATTAAAAGATAAAATAATATGTCTTATATATAGACCTGCTTAAGGGCTGGGCTACCTGCTTAGACTCAAATGCCCGCTCGATATTTAAGAGGGTTTGGACAAAAATATTAGGCTCGAAAAATGAGTTTGGGTAAAAAAATTAAGCTCGATTAAAAAATGGGCTAGGCCTTGGCTTTAATTTTTAAAGCCCGAGCCCGACCCGATTCGACCCATTTTATTATTACATTATATATGTATATATTTTATATTTTATGTATTATGTAATTTTTGTCATATAAACACTACTTATATATAATATTATAGTGTAAACTTTGAAAACTAAGTTAAATTATTTATGTTTATAAATTTAATAAACAATTATTAAATTAATAAAAAATAAATTAAAAAAATAAATTATAAAAAATATAGTATTAACAGGTCTAAACGAACTTGGATTATCTATTTACGAATACGAACGAATTTGAATAAAATTTGAAGTTTATATTTTAAATCGATTAAATTTAAATAAATATATTTAATATTAATATTATACTCAAATTTAAATTTAAATCTGGTGTGTGTATACAGTGGAGAATTTGCTCTCCACTGACGTTGCATTTTTCCACTGGAGGTAAAAGCCTCCGACGGAATAAATGAGTTCTAGCACGGTGAGAATAATCTCATCGCGCCAAACCATGAATTTCAAACAGGTTTTTCAGCGCGATTAAAACCCATTTTTGGGGTTCAATCGCACTGTACCGGACCCCGTTTGAATCCAAACGGGCTTCTAGTGAATGAGGTTGTTTTCACCACGGTGAAATTTTTTTTTACTATATTTGAAAGATTTTGGTGGATTGCAATAAATGACAACGTCTTTAAGACGAAAAAAAATGGGGCCGTGAGGACATTATCTACTTTAATAAACTGAGGCTCATGCATTGGGTGAAAGCAATTTGAAGCAAGTAATCTTGTCGACGTGAGGGTAAGTGGCAGTCAGACCCTAGAAATGTGGCTCAAAAGTCCACGCGCTGCCACCTTTGGTGAAGGGATTTTTCAGTATATCTAAATATTGATGGTGCATGGCCACGTGACAAATCAGGGCCAGTTGAATAATGGGGTTGTCGTTCTTGGCATCTTTCTCGGCTGACTGAGTATTTCGGACTCGAAGATCGCTGTAGTCTGGGCATGCCATTGCCATGGAGTCCAATTCTTTTGCTGATGCCCTTAGAGAGATAAAAATGAGCATTTAATTCATTCAATTTTAAAATTTTTAAATAACTAAATTAAATAAAATTATAAAAATTAATTAAAAATTTTTAAACTCGAAATAATTAGATCAAATTTAAGTTAAGCGGTTCACTCAGTTTAATTAATTTTAAAATTTTAAAGTAAATTATTTATATCATATAATATAAATTATATACTATATATTTTAAAATTAATATATAAATATAATTAAAAATAAGATAAAAAGATTAATTTATTTAATTTATTCTATTATTAATTTTTAAAACTAATAATCGATTTAACTAATCAAATAAATTAATTTTTAAAATAAATTAATTTTAAAATTTTAATAAATTAAACTAAATTAATCAAAATTGATAAATTTTAATAGATTAAATTAATTCAAATGAATTAATGTTTAGAACAGTGTTATTGGTATCGTATAAGAATCGATCGGTATGATCAGTACATATTGATTTCGATATATAATGGTACCGATGATAGTTAGTATCGCTTCAATCTTGGTTTCAATCTGCACCGATCGTTTCGATAAGTATCGTCCTATTTTGGTAGTATCGACCGAAAATAGCTTTACTGATAGCTACATAATATAAGCTTGTAAAAAAAAGTTAAATCAATATTGATCTTAAATTTGATAAATATTATACATAATTATTTATAAATTTAATAAATATTAAACATAATTATTCATAAATTTAATAATCATTAAAAAATTTTAGTTTTATTACTTAGTTGATATTGATTTTTTTATATTTGATCAAATTTTTTTAAAAAATATTATATATAATTAATAAATATTTAATATATAAAATTTATTTAATTTTATTTATTTTATATTTAAAAATATTATATATATATATATAAATTAAAAATATTAAAATTCAAATACACTTAAAATAATATATTAAAATATGTTAATATTGATATATATTTATTTGTTTTCTTGCTATCGCCGTCTGTCTTAGCAGCTTTCGAGTTGTTGATGAGCTGTGTAGCTTTCGAGTTGTTGATGAGCTGTGTCTGTGCTATGCTTTTCATCGACCTAAAAGATAGGAGTTATTAACGTTCCT
>JBBYHO010007105.1:0-13760 GCA_038382025.1 Adansonia gregorii
AGTGTAATTGAGTTATATGCCGACCTTGAGGATATGCATCATGATGTTGAAGCTTTATACATGCATACTGCGGATGCGCATAGCCGTTTGAGAATCATGAATGTCAACCTCCTCTAGATGCACAAGTGGTGATGAATAATTTGTATGAATTTTTTTATTATTCATCTGTGTCACCAATAGTTCCAAGCAGTGAATATGATGAGCCAAACAACTTTATAATGATAGACTCTCCAATTAGAGGTGTTGAAATGGAATATGGAGGGCTAAGTTCATCTGTTGCTGATCCTGAAGTGTCATATAGAGCCTATGGTGATTATATTGGTGACTTTAGTGAATCAAAAGAGTATGTTAAAGCTGATGATAGTGATGACAACCATGATCCATGCCTAGATATTGGTGGTGATATCAACATTTTTCATCTGTCATCTGCTAGTGGAGCTAACAATCTTTTTCATCGGTATGAGCTAGCTCTCCATATGCGCACCTTTGATTTGGATGCAATATATGTAGTAGAGTTTCCATAATATGCTCAAACATTAAAGTTTTCAACAAGTTGGAATCCATCTAGTAGTGAGCTCTGCATTGGGATGCAGTTTGCAAAAAAAGAGGCTGTGGTTTTTGCTACAAAACACTACCATATCAAGAACTCTATAGATTACAGAGCAGTAGAATCATCACCAATGAAATATCACGACCAGTGTACAATGTATAGCACCGATTGTAATTGGAATATAAGGGTAAGATTATTGAAGAAGACACAAGTATGGAAGATTAGAAAGTATAATAGGCCTCATACTTGTGCATCTGGGCGTATTTCATAAGATCACATGAAACTAGATTCCAACATGATATGTTCATGCATTTTCTCCTTGGTACAAGCAAAGTCAGCCATTTTCATCTCAATTTTCATTGCCGAGATACGGAATAAGTATGGATACATGACCTCCTATAGGAAAGCATGGATAGCGAAGTATAAGGCAATTGTTCGACTCTATGGAGATTGATAAATCATACAATGATCTCCCAAAATGGTTGGGTGCAATGCAACATTTTGTTCCTGACATAATAGTGTAATTATAAATTATACCTGCATACCACAGTCATCAAATGGTGCAAGGTATGGGTATTTTCCATCAACTTTTTTGGACATTCAAGTTTTGCATTGAAGGCTTTCCCTTTTGTAAACCTATTGTCCAAGTAGATGGTACATTCTTATATAGAAAGTACAAAGGAACATTACTGTTAGCTGTCGCATAAGATGGTAGTCGAAACATTGTACAATTGCCTTTGCCATTGTAGAGTTAGCTGTTGCACAAGATGTCAATCGAAACATAGTACAATTGCCTTTGCCATTGTAGAGGGTGAGACAAATGAGGCATGGTCATTTTTTCTCAACAATTTACATAGATATGTTGTTAGGCAACCTGGTATATGCTTGATATCTGATCAACATGAATCCATAAAATCTATGATCATAGACTCAGGTAGTGCGTGGAAACCTCTGCGTGCATATTTTATGTACTGCATTCGACATATTACAGCCAACTTCATGAGGAGGTTTAACAATAAAGAATTGCATCAATAAGTTGTTAATATGGGTATATAATCGCATCTATGGTTATTTACTCTCTTACAATCTTATTAATTTTAATGTTCATCTATCAGTTGTTAATAAGTAAAAAAATTATCATATTATTTTTTCATCATATGAGTTACGACAACCCTATTTTTAGTGGCAGTATGAAAATCTTCGTGCAGAGAATGCAGAAGCGGCTGATTGGATCAATAGGATCCTACGGGAGAAGTGGCCACAATCATATGATAAAGGAAGACGATATGGACATATGACGACAAACTTGGATGAATGTATAAATTCGATGTTAAAGGGGACTCGTCATCTTCTTGTAACCGCTTTGGTGAAAGCCATATATTCTAGATTAGCAGAATTATTTAGGGTGATTGGGAACAAGTAGATTGCAATGATGGTAGCCGAGCATAACTATTGTGAAACAGTTACAAATGCCATACAAGAAAATTGAAGAAAAGCTAACCTACGTCTTGTTTAGGGGTTTACACAAACAAATCAATCTTTCTTGGTTAAAGAGTTAGAAAACCCCTAAAAGGGAGTTGTGGCTTCATCATACAAAGTAAATCTTAATGAGAGGTGGTGTGATTATAGGAAGTTTCAAGCGCACAAGTACCAATGTTCACATGTTATTGCTGCTCGTGCTCATATCCATATAGATTGCATGCTATATGTGGACAATGTTTATAGACTAGAGACTATAAACAATGTTTATTGACATGAGTTCCAAGTCGTCAAGAATAAAGCTTGTTGGCCGAAATATAATGGTCTACAACTGTGCCCTAATCCAAAAATGTGAAGAGATCCTAAAGGTCGACCAAAATCAAGTCGAATTGGCAATGAAATGGATCTTAGCGAGAGAGGCCAACCAAGTCATTGTAGACTATGTAGGAATGAGGGCCATAGCCGAAAAAATTGCTTTTATAAGTCAGCCCATCGAGGGAAAGTTTGCATCATTGATTATCAGTTTTTGTTTATGATTATATTACGTATAATTAACTGTTTATATATGTAAAATTTATCACTTTTAATTTCATGGTGTAAATGTTATTTTTTTAATAAAATGTAATTAAAGTTATTTTTATTTATCTTGCAACATAAATAATAGAAACACATATTATAGAAAATAATATAATTACTATAAAAAATTAATATTTATAATATTATGATCATATAACCGTATAGTATTAGAATTTATTATAATATAATTACTATTATAAATATCTTTAAGATATAGTTATTAATTATTATAATATAATAATGATATAATGCATTGAACATGTAACCTACACAACTATTCTCATATAAATTATATCAATGTAATAAACATAATAAAATAGTTTTTATTAATTATCTTCCAACATAATAAACATAAAAGAAATTTTACAATACAAATGTGTAACATTTATTGCATTGTATCACACCCTAAAACTGTATAATTGTAAAACTATAAGACTATAAACTGTATAATACAAGTGAGTAATACAAGTTTATATCTATTGACGGGGGGGCCCTATTGCACGATGTAAAACAACAATGCGGGGCTCTCCTATTATGTGGTGGCAATACTCTTCATTCAACATTTTCATCTTCATTGCCACGTACGCCCCTGGTTTGACATCTTTGGGCTCTTACTTCCACCGCCGGTGCTTCTTCTTCAGTGGTTTCTTCCTGAGTCGGCATAGAATCCCAATGTTTGCTCATAACCCTGGTAATATCCGCCATATCTAGAAAAGCTAACCCACTACCCATGTGAGTAGTACGTGGTAGGCTAAAATTAAGGCGAGTATCGCTTTCTAAGGGGTGTTCAAACTGATATACACTTCTCACATGTGCTGCAGGTGACATAGGAGTCAAAAGGTTGCATTTAACCTACTTGTAGGTAGCTTCGGTCGATAGCACCTATCATCATCATCCCCACCATGACTGAATGAATACCTACAACTGGATGATACCCCAAGATCACGCTCTGGTTCAAGATGACTAAATGACATCCTAGGTGCATTGGTATCATCAACCTTTACTGAAATAGGTTGATTCGTCCTTCGATTAATTTTAAGCCATCGAGTATGCCTATGAAGCTACATAAGAGGGTCTGGATTTGAAGTTTATTGATAATGTGAGCTACTCCTCACATCCTAAAGTCCCGATGATTGAAAAATAAATGGTCGACCTCAAGAATAAAACCATCTGATGTATTCATTTGATGGTGAGAAACTGTTATGCACAATTTTAAGACCCTGAACAATTCATCTAAAACATTTTCTCCAAAACTAGATCCAGTTTGAATGCCTTTCAGCCTAGGTTTTTGCATGATTATGATGCATATCAACTTTGTGAACTTCATCAAGGTTCATAGGTAGTTGAGGGATTGCTTATTGCATCCTAAATTGGCATAAGATCTTATCCGGCTGGTGCCATTCCATAATCTAAGAAGATATTAATGTTGTGTTTGCTCTTCAGATGTGCTATTTTGGAAGGCTTCTGATGGGAGGCATTCCACAATTTCATTTGTAATATATGGCCTCTGTAGAAACTATAAAAAAATTGACAAAAATTAATACTAATCATATGCAATAAGTTAGCCTAAAAATGTTGTACTTAAGGTAAACTATTACAAAATTTATAGTATTATGTCCCATGCAATCTAATTGTACTCAATGCTTTCAACATTCATAGTTGTATGACCACACTGCTTCGGACTACAGCATCTGTTCAAATACAAATAAAATATGAATAACCCGGATGCAAATGTAAGTTCTTCAAGAATAAATATAATACTTATATTTATTATCTTAAAGCAAGGGGATATACATAATTTTCTCTAACTATCGGTGTAAGAAATGGAAGTCGGTACCATGCCCATGACTGCAGTAGCATTAAACAGCCACTTATATCATGTGTCACCCTAATCGTTGCACGACAGAGTTTCTTATACAAGAACCTTAAACATGTGAAACCCTAATTATACTTTCTTACTTCATTCAAATTTGCCAAAAGTGGAAGATACATCAAATGTACCTGATTTTTAGATTTATCAGGCATTAACATTCCACTAATGACACGTATAATATATGCTTGAGTAGCGAATTCTAGTTGTTGTTTAGTTGCTTGTTTAGGGATATAGCGAAACATTTCTATCAACCAAGGCATTTTGAAAATTGAGCCCTGAATGAAGTTTTCTGGAGGGATCATGCCTAACAATTCTTCGAGTAAAGCCTCCCAATGTACCAGACTTCCCTCTGTTACCTTTTTCCATCAATTGGTATTCGCAGTTGAAGTGTAACATTCTTTAGTGTAATTGTGCATTGACTGTATGGAAAATAAAATGTATGCATCTCAGGCCTCAATTATTCAACCAACGCACGTATTAGTCATACCTCATATTGATAGTGGTTAACTAGGGCTGCATGGTAAAATCTGGCTCTTCTTATATAGCCTTCAATCAATGGATTCGGTGTTGTAATGTGGCCCGGATACAAATCCTAACCAAGCCTGACTTAAATGGCCTTCGCTCTTATATTTATTAAATTTATTACTATTTTATGTTCTCTTATTTTTATTGGTCATATCATTATTGACATCTTCTTATTGTTGGGGATTGTGTAGTCGAAATGAATCGCTCACTCGACTTAACCTTAAATAGTCATTACGAAATGACTATTTATTTGGAGTTGCTACCAATATATTTTGGGTTAGGTAAGGTTGGTCACCTATCGGAGTTTGTATTTCAAGGGTTACGAAACCCTAGAATACAAACTCTAAGGCCCGCGATCATACCAAATATCATGTAAAAGGGTCTGGGAGTCAGTTATAATCATAAGTAAGGATCGACCCTCTCGTGATGCCTGAAAATCAATACCTTATTAATCACGTGTTAACTTGAATATTAATTTTTACTCGGCTTCAATATGTGGCATTTAATTACAATTCCTGTATTGTTAAAATAAGATTTTATTATTCCATGAAAGAAAATTGAGGTTTTGTATTTAAAAAAAATTGAAACATCTTATGTACCCTCACCGAAAAACTAAAGGGACACAAAAGTTTTTATTATTCCCTTTTATAGCCCAACGGAGAACCAAAGGGACATAAAGGGTTCTAAAAAATGTTTTTCACATCCCATTGGAGTACCTGGTAGAATGTGAAAGGTTTTTATTTGTATAAAGTTCTCGATTTTCATTTTGAAAAGGGTACCTTATCATTAGAATGATCCGTAAAACCCCTATTACGTAGGGGTGAGGGGAATTTCACACACCATTCTCACTCTAAGACATTACCTTTATTTTTCAAAGACATACGAATTTTATTTGAAACAAAAAATAAAGGACATAGTTTGGACACTGAAATACTAATTTGAATCCAAAGACTAAAAGATAAAAGAAAAACGAACCTATCCTTAATTACCTTCGACATAGAAACAACCGGTGGTTACTTAAGACTAGGTTTTAAGAACAATTATAATATCCTTAAAGCTTACTGTCGACACTAAGGCACCCGGTAATTACTTAGGATTTGGTTCTAAGGAAAATTAAAATATTCCTAAGGCTTACTATCGACACTAAGGCAGTCGGTTACTACTTAGGATAGGGTTCTAAGGAAAATTAAAATATTCTAAGGCTTATCATCAACACTAAGGCACCCGGTAAGAAAAATTACGAACCTACCCTTAAGGTAAACCTTCAACATGAAAATATTTATGTACCCTTAATAGACTTAAAAATAACCTTAAAAGGCTGAAGGAACCTTAAACTTTCACCTTTGGCATAAAAGCATCTCGGTGAGAAAAATTATGAAAATACTCCTAGGGTATACCTTCGACATGAAAGTATCCCGGTACCCATAATAGACTAAAAAATAACCTTAAAAGGCTAAAGGAACCTAAACTTTCACCATTGGCATAAAAATCCTAATGAAAAAAAATTACGAAAATGCCTCTAGGGTATACCTTTGACATGAAAGTATCCCTGTACCCTTAATGAACTAAAAAATAACCTTAAAAGGCTAAAGGAACCTTAACTTTCACCATTGGCATAAAAGCATCCTGATAACAAAATTACGAAAATGCCCCTAGGGCATACCTTCGACATCAAAGTATCTCGGTACCCCATATGGATTAGAAAGGACAAGTAATGATGATTTTTACTCTAAATGGCTAATTTAAATTACCAAACTAGCCTAAAGTATGAAAATTACTAATGGGTCCTTAATTTTTCAAAAATTACATTTCATGCTCTAACGGAGAACCAAAAAAATACGAAAGGTTTTTATATTTTTAGCACCTCACCGGAGGACCATCTTGTCCTAAAAATACTAAATTTCCCCAAGGGCCCATAAACTTTCTTGATTTTACACTTAGGTACATAAGTAAAAAAATAATAACCTAAATCATCACACACTATAATTAAGCAGGTAAAAATCAGTATGTAAATCATGACGAACGTCCATAAGAAGGTTCGGTGAAACACCTTTGACCAAAAAATAAAAATTTTTCATTATTTGCAAACTAGCCCCTAAACTTTGAGAAATTATAAAATACTTACTAAAGTGTGAAAAATACCTAAAGTATGGTGTGAAATACCCAAAACCAGTTTCCAAGTTATCCATGAACCTTTTGGTCAAATCCTTTGACCATAAAACAAAGAAATTTCTATCATTTGCAAATTAGTCCTTAAACCTTTAGACATTTACAATTTAGTCCTTAATCAATCAAAACCATCATGAAAACACATCATTAAGGCATGAAATCAGCTTGGAATCAACAACAAAACATAGCAAAAATACTCATTAAGATTTGGCCAAACATATAAGTCTAAACAAAATTTTTTATTTTTTTACGGATTAGCCCCTAAACTTTTTATTTTTACAAAATGACCCCAAAAACACATATACAAGCATGAATTTGGCCAACACCTAAACAGCCTACCAACCATCTTTTCTAACTTAATAATCACATATTCACTTTTCATTTAACACAAATTAGCATCATTATATGATACAATTACAAAAATAAGCACATAAACATGTAATTTCACCAAAATAACAAGAAAATACTAAAAGAAATAATATATATATATATATATGAACATATATATGACAAACACAACACCAACATCATATCAACATAAACATGATTCATGAAGAAAAATAATTTGCTGACAAGAAAAAAAGAAAAAGAAATAGAATAAAATCAATGAAATTAGTTCATGGCCATTATGCTTAGTCTTTCAACATGGATAAAAAAAATCCATGAACTTAAGCCCATTTTTGACTCACGAAAGAGAAGAAAAATGTAATAAACAAACAAAAATTCAAAGATTAAAGTGGAGATTTACCTTAACAAAGCTTTGAAATCTTTTTGTTTTCAAGTATTTTCTTTTTTTTTCAACTCTTTTTTAGGCTTCTAAAAACTCTAAAAGAAACCATGAAATAACATCTTCCCCTATTTATAGAGGGAGGATTCAACCAAGGAGGATGAAAATCCTCCGCCAAAAGTTTCATAGGATTTTTTCTTTTTTTTTTGTATTTTTTAATATTTTTTGATGTTAAGTTTACTTGTTAGGTTAGAACTAATAAATGTTGTGTCAGAAACCCAAACCTTTGTCATTTTAGAGTGATGTCATTCATGACATCATTGATTGCTAGAGATATTTTGATTGATATTTGTATATAATATGTAAAATTATACCGTAAAAATTAATTAAAAGATTAAATTGTAAAAATTAAAAATTATATTTTTTTAGTAAAATTTTAAACGATCAATTTAATTCAATTTAATACTAAAAATAAATTTTTTATGTACAAAAAAAATTTAAAATAGCAAACTCATAAAATTTTACGAGAAAAACTTTTACCGGGGAAAAATTGACAAATGCGACAAAACCCAAAACTTATAAATTAAATTAATTTTTTACAAGTTGAATTAATATGGATTAAAAAAATAATATTTAAAGAATTTTAAAAATTATGAAATACAAAAAATCCTTCTGAGGAAATTTACGAATTAGAAACTCTGTATTTTAGTACCAGGAAAAATTCTAAAATTCAAAAAATAAATTGAATTTTTCACAACTAATTTAATGGGAGTTAAATGCCAATATTAGATGAATTTTGATGTTTAAAGCTCGAAAGAATTCTATAAAAAATTTTACGAGTAGAGAAAAATGCGTGTTTCAATATAAAAAAATTACGAAATTTCATTGACACTGGAGTAAAACAAATTCAAGATCGCATATTATTGAAAACATTAATTTCTAAAGTGAGGAGAATGAACTTGTAAAATTTTAAAAATAGATCAACAAGAACCAAAAATAAAATTCATGAGTATGATACTCGTAAGACTAAAAAATTCAAAATTAATTTATAAAAATTATAGTTTGACACTTCATAGTAGAAAATGCCAATAAAAATTTTTCTTAAATTTTTTTATTTTTCGAGGTGAGAATTGGCATAGAACCACATCGTTGTCAGTAAAAATATTCGACCACTAATTTCTTGAGTTATTCAGAAAAATCTCAGAAAATTCCTGAAAATAGAAAAATTGACCGTGAGGTCATCGGCAAAGGTAATTTCCAAAATTTGTCAAGAACTTGTTTTAAAGACAAAAATTTTTCTTTTGCGAATTTGTCTTTTTAACGCAAAAAATGAATTTTTCCATCATGTGCAGAAATAGTTATTTACGTATGACTGATTAAAATTACAAAAATGTGTAACCCCTCTGGTGGAAGTTGACTTCCATCAGAGTGGCCACTACATTTCCATTTTCGGATATTTGAGACTTTCGATAACAGACAGCTCGGATGAATTTATGTGTCTACAGCTGCCTCTCTTTGTCTGTTACTAAGAATCAAGAATAAGACAAAGACCAAATAGACACAATTTTATCTGGGCCACAAAGTACAAGAAAAATGAGATATGAACATATATATTAGAGTTTAGTGATTAAAAGGAGAACTTTCAACCTAAAGTGAAGCTAATATTGAAAATGAATTGTTCAAGGCGAAAACACACAAACTAACCAGTAAAACAAAATAACTGAGACCAACCAGTCGGGTCAACAAATGAAATAAGTTACTCGAGACTAGGCTGGCAAATAGACAATAGATATAAAGATAATAACCAAGGTTAAATGTAACAAGTTTGACTAGGGCTAAACTATTACGTCGAACGAGATACAAAAGGGAGTTTGATCAAGGCAAAACCATCATGTCAAATAATAGTGAAAAGAAGTTTGACCAGGGCTAAATACATCAAACAAAAAGAAAATAGAGTTTGACCAGGGTTAAACCATCACGTCAAATGAAAATAAAAAAAAGTTTGACCAGGGATAAACCATCACGTTAAAAAAAATGAAAAAAAGTTTGACCAGGACTAAACCATCATGTTAAACGAAAGTGAAAAAAAAGT
This sequence comes from Adansonia gregorii, assembly GCA_038382025.1. Taxonomy (NCBI): domain Eukaryota; kingdom Viridiplantae; phylum Streptophyta; class Magnoliopsida; order Malvales; family Malvaceae; genus Adansonia; species Adansonia gregorii. The sequence continues at coordinate 9,992 of JBBYHO010007105.1, forward strand.
TTGACCAGGGCTAAACCATCATGTCAAATGAAATACAAAAGAGAGTTTGACCATGGCTAAATCATCACGTCAAATGAAGGTGAAAATAGAGTTTGACCAGAGCTAAACCAGCACGTCAAATGAAAATGAAAGAAAGTTTAACTAGGGCTAAACTATCACTTCAAACGGAGGTGAAAATAGAGTTTGACCAGGGTTAAACCATCACGTTAAACAAAAATGAAAGAAGGTTTGACTAGGGATAACCCATCACATGAAATAAAATGAAAAAAAAGTTTATATAAGGCTAAACCATTATATTAAACAAAAGTGAAAAAAAGTTTGACCAGGGCTAAACCATCAGATCAGAAAAAAATAAAAGAAAGTTTAACCAAGGCTAAGCCATCATGCCAAATGAAAATTAAAATGAAATTTAGCCAAGGCTAAACCATCATGTCAAATAAAAATAAAAAAAGTTTGACTAGGAATAACCCACCACATCGAACAAAATGAAAAGAAAGTTTGACTAGGGCTAAATCATCATGTAAAACAAAAGTAGAAAGAAGTTTGATCAGGGCTAAACCATCACGTCAAACAAAAATAAAAAAAAAGTTTGACCTAGACTAAGCCATCATGTCAAACAAAAGTCAAAAAAAGTTTGATCAGGGGTAAACTATCACGTCAAACGAAAATGAAAGAAAAGTTTAACTAGGGCTAAACCATCGCGTCGAATAAAAATAAAAAAAGTTTGATCATGGCTAAACTGTCACATCAAACGAAAGTTAAAAGAAAGTTTGACCAAGGCTAAACCATCACGTCAAAGAAAGTGAAAAAAAGTTTGACCAGGGCTAAATTATAACATCAAACTGAGGTGAAAATGGAGTTTGACCAGGGCTAAACTATCATATCGAATAAAAATTAAAAGAAAGTTTGACTAGGGTTAAACTATCACGTACAATGAAATGAAAAAAAGTTTGACCAGGGCTAAGCCATCACGTTAAATGAAAGTTAAAAGAAAGTTTAACCCAGGCTATATTACTCAAACAAAAGTGAAAGAAAAGTTTGACTAGGGCTAAACTATCGCATTAAACAAAAGCGAAAAGAAGTTTGACCGGGCTAAACCATCACGTCAAATAAAAGTTAAAAGAAAGTTTAACCAAGGCTAAACCATCATGTTAAACAAAAGTGAAAGAACGTTTGACTAGGGCTAAACCATCACGTCAAACGGAGGTGAAAATAAAGTTTGATCAAGGCTACACCATCACGTCAAACGAAAGTGAAAGAAAGTTTGACTAGGGCTAGGCTAAACCATCATGTCAAACGAAGGTGAAAATGGAGTTTGACTAAGGCTAAACCATTACGTCAAACAAAAATGAAAAAAAGTTTGACCTTAAGGTCTAAAGTTTGACCACATAAAAAAAGTAGTAAGACTTGACCGAGTACAGCCAAGTAAGTAAGAATTCGATCAAGTATGATCGGTTGGAGACAAACATTGATAAGGTTGAAGTAATCTAATATTTGAGATCTTTAAGGAAAGATTAACTTACCTTTTGATTTTGAAGTAGTATCCATTCTGATAGTTTCTTCTTGCTTCCTTGTTTTAAACTTGGGAATTACACAATTATGAATATGGATGCATGATGAATGTGCATGGATTTTCATGGTTGGATTTGTTCTTTATTTTTCTAGTTTCCATTTAATTTTTTTAAATAGTGATTCAATCCACTTTAAGAGCCTAAAAGCATCTTTAGAAAGCATGGAGAATCTTTCTGGCAGTAAGGGGCCAGCCTTGAATCCAATGTTATCTTTACAAAAATAATTGTTCTTACCCTCCGAGGAATTTGAATTATGATACACCAACATCATCTAGTAACTAAAAAAGAATGGTATGATTATGAATATGTGGGGCATGCCACTTGTGGTTATGTGATGCATCAATACCATCTAGTTGTTGAGAAAAAGGGATATGATCGAAAATGTGGGCGATGTCCCTGCCCTAAAAGAAAATGGGACTTTATGATGCATCCATATCATCTAGTGGTTAAGGAAAAGGGATACGATTGAAAATCCATCGGGTGTCCCTACCCTGATCCATTTGTGGTTTTCAGAATGTAACAAGGACCTTATGTTTTCATCAACTCCCTTGCCAGTCAAAATAAAATGATGAATATCTTTTAAAAGGTTGAGCTTCCTTTATTGTTAGAATTCTATCTAAGACCATTAGTTATCCACCCTTAATGCTTCCTAGAATGTTTGAAGGAATTAGGACGTGAACCAAGATTTTCATAATATTTTGAGCTCATTCCAAAGTAACTCAAAGAAATCAGTATATTATGTATTTTCAACCATCTTTATTTCTTTAAGTCATTAATTATCATTTAGCAAAAATGCTAGCATGATCGAAAAGATAGTTTAACAGAGGTTGCATTTTAAAGAAAGCAAGTAGAATATTAGTTTTTTTTACAAAAAATAAAGGTAAAATGCCTAAGAAGAGATTCAAAAAAATAATGGTAAGTTTCAAAGAAAAGGTTTGGACAAATGAATTCAGATTTTCACAGATTTCTTCTAAATAGAATATCTGCTTTCTGCATAGATCCATCTTTTTGAAGATACATTTAATCATATCATGCCTACGATTTGATCGTTTTTTTCTTTTGCTTAAGATGCCTTTTCAGGTTTTTAACTCGAAGCCTCTTGAGTATGCCTTGTGAACCACATAGGGCCCTTTCTAATTAGGTGCCCATTTGCCTCTTAGATCTTTTTGCATCGGGAGGATTTTCTTCAGCACCCGTTTTTCTTCATGAAACTATCTTGGATGAATCTTCTTATGATGGGCCTTCATCATCCTTTTTTGGTATATTTACCCATGCTGGATCGCTTTTAACCTTTTTTTTTCAATAAAGTTTAATTGTTCATAGTGATCATATGCCCATTCAGTTTCTTCCAATTTGGTCTCTATTAATATTTGAAGTGATGGGATCTTGACTTCAATTGGTAGTACTGCCTCCGTGCCATACACCAATGAGTAAGGTGTTGCCCTAGTCGAGGTCCGTACTGAGGTTTGAAAAGCAAGGAGAACGAAAGGAAGCTTCTTGTGCCAATATTTATAAATCTTCACCATTTTTCCCATAATCTTTTTAATATTTTTATTGGTAGCTTCTACGGCCCTATTCATCTTCAAATGATATGTGATCGAATTGTGATGAGTGATTTTGAGCTGGTTGTAAACCTTCATCATTAATTTATTATTCAAGGTAGAGGCATTATCCGTTATAATTCTTTCAGGGGCCCTGAATCTATAAATGATGTTGGCTTTTAGAAATTTAATCACTACCAATCTTGTGACGTTTGCAAAAGAAGTGGCTTCCACCCATTTAGTGAAATAATCAATGGCCACCAAGATGAAACGATGTCGGTTCGATGCTGTGGGAGTAATGGGTCCGATGACATCCATTCCCCATATAGAAAAAGGCCATGGCACGATCAAGACATGTAACGGTGAGGGTAGGACATGAATCTTATTAGCATAGATATGACACTTATGGTACTTTCAGGCGTACTTGATACAGTCATTCTCCATTGTTGTCCAAAAGTAGCCCAATCTCATGATTTGTTTTGCCATCTTGTGTCAGTTGGCATGAATCCCACAAACCCCTTCATTTACTTCTTCTATTATTATTTTTTGCTTCTGAAGCATCAACACACCTTAATAATGTTTGGTCAAAACTTTTCTTATACAAAATCTCTCCATCCAAGACAAAATTCAGTGCTAGCTTTCTTAAGGTTCTCTTAT
>JBBYHO010007126.1:0-13756 GCA_038382025.1 Adansonia gregorii
CTCAAGAGTTTCAAGAACTCCATCATTGTCAATTCTCCTCAATTTCTATATGGAGATGTGACACAATCTTTATACCACAACTTTAAAGGAGTTTTATATATAGCACTTCTTTACTACTAGAAATCATGTAAAATAGTTAATAAACTTATTCTCACAGTTAGGATCCAAGTTGATGATGAAAATCTAATCAAAAATTTTCTTTTGAAATTTCAACAATAGAATTTAAAAATTTAAATTCAAAACTTTTTAGTTAAGAAAATTTCTAAAATAAAAGATAAAACCTTTTTAAGTTTTTAAACAAATCTTAATTTCAAAAATGATCTTGATAGTCATTAACTATTTCTATGGTAGATGTTCGTCCCACTTTCCTTTGGTTTCCTTAACTTTATGAAACCTTAAGTGGTTATAGAAATATAATTTGTTGAACGTAAGTCCAACCACCATATGTTATTAGGAACATCACTAAAAAAGATTCATACAAAATAAGTTTACCTTTATTTCTGAGTCTCTTTTATACTTTGGGCAATTTTTCTTTATGTATCTGAATTAAAATAAAATAAAAGACTTGATGCCATTTTTTTATTAGCATTTTTTCCTTTTTCACCTTTATTGCCTATTTATCACTTTTTACCTAAAGTCACTAGGCTAACTGAATCTAGTTTCTCATTCTTTAATCTCTTTTCCTCTTAAACACACATATAACTGAGATTTCGTTGATAGACCCTTTTTTTTATATGTGTTTCTCATGGTCATACTCATTAGAAAAAAGTTTAATATGAAAGTGAAAAGAAATTTACTCGAAAAACTCAATTCCAAAGATTTAAGTTGAACACAATATTTCTCAAATCCCATAATGTGCTTATGCATAATTTTAGAATTGTTACACTTTATTCCTGAAAGCTTTCTTATAGGGTGAAAGCCAAAACCTTATCAGATTTAACAATCTGGTTGTTAGTAACTTTGCAATAATCCTTGACCTTATAGCAATTAAGATGAAATCACAAATTAATATACTAATATAGATTTGATGTGCATCATCCTTAATGGTTAGATTACTCCCACTGTACATCGAAATCTATTTTTCTTTTGTGCACTTTATTCGTTGAGGACAAGTTGTCCACCCGAAACACTAAGTCAAGGTCCTTACACCCAAAATAGCTTAATTTACTCTTTAATTAGAGTAATTTTTCATAACCGAATTGCATTTTATTATAGTAGCCTTATTAATCATAGTAGTAAAAATTGCTGCAAAATGCAAGGAACTATACTTTAATTGAATAAAATACTTTATATTCAAAATATAAATCCAAACCTTTCTGTGGGTAGAAGTGCATCATGCATATGAATTTACATAACTTCAATGATAAAACAATAGCTTTAAAATACCAAAATGAAAAAATCCAAACCCTGTGGGCCTAGGAAAATTTAACTTTAATATTATATATTGTTTTATCCTTTAATCATTTTACAAAATTAATTATTTCCTTGTGGGGCCAAATAACTAATTTCATGGTCTAAAATTTTATGGATGTTATTTTCTTTGTGTAGTTTTAAATAACTATTATTTTATCTAAATCAATTAACTTAAGATGCTGTGGCTTCTCTTAAGTTAACAGTTTAGAACTTAATAATAACATCCAACATGCATGCATAAAACATATTGCATATTACAATATTCTTCATCGTGTCATTTTCTTATGTAGTTATTTAAAAAAAAATTATTTTAAATAACCAACAATTGTCGTCTAAATCAACCAACTTAAGATGTTGTAGCTACTCTTAAGCTAGCAATTTAGAACTGTAATAATGACATTCCTAATATACGAAAAATTCTTTATTACCTATTAATAATTTTAGCGGAATATAATATTAAATCATGTTAACTTATTGCAATTATAGCATAAATAATTATATATTAATGTCATCCTCTGTATGTAGTTATTCGAAGAAAATTTTTATTTTAAATAACTACTAATTTCACTAGATCAACTAACTTAAGATGCTATGGCTATTCCCAAGTAATTGATTTAGATTCTTTATAATGATGTAGTATATATACTCTAAATAATTGCATGCATGATTTAATAACTCAAATATATACCAAATAAATTCATGGCGTAAAACCTTATTGATGTTTATCGTATGTAATTATTTAAAGAATAATTCTTTATTTTAAATAACTACTAATTTATCTAAATCATGAAACTCAAAATGCTTTAGTTAATACTAAGCTAGTGATTTAAATCCCTAATAACATCAATTCTTTATGTAGTAAAAATTTTTACATACTATAGTGGAAATTCTGATTGTCATGCTATAATTGCTTTTAAAAAATATCATGACATAATACATGACATGCATCCTTAAGTCACATAAAAGTATGCATAAGATCAAAATATATTTATTTCATGATATATGGATGTGCACATTTACATTGTAATTCCAACAATAATTTTATCATACATATATGCACTTAACCTTTAGGTTGAGAATACAAATTTTTGGACACTATCTAGGGAGAGTACATATTGCCAAAATCTTTCCAACATATCAAAATATTTTATCATGAAATAAAATCACAAAATATTTACATATAAATATATTTATTATTTAATTAAACCCCCATATTAAATAATAAATACTTTACGTGATCTAAAAGATCTAAAAAAATAAAAAATCATAAAATATTTGGGTTTAGAAAAGATGAAACCAAAACGACCCAGGGATCATGGTGCGTGCACCACACATGCCACTTATGCACGTGGGATTTGGCTGGGACCAACTTCTTCCTTCAGTTGGGTCGGGCTCGACTCGCTGGATATTTTATGATCCGTTCGGGTCTATTTATTGTTTTTGCTCATATTTTCATGTTTTTAATTCATATTTCATGTAACTAAAGGCCTAAAAGCATAAGTTTATACTAGATTACATGACCCATGCATCAATTTTGATCAAAAACATAAAAATCATCATCAAACATTCAAGATTAATTGTATTCTATAAAACAATATTAGTCTCGTTTCAATATACCATAAAATTTTCTTGTTTTATTCATATCTTCTTCAATCTTAGGGTTTAGTAACATAAATAGATGATTAATCTATTAAAACCCTCTAACAATTTTGGTTTTACATGAACTAATCAAGAATTTTGTGATTAAATTTTAATACACAAAATATACATACAAATTCATAGTATATTCATGAAATATATTTCGATGCATAAATACAAATTATGAAATTAATTATAGAATGTTAAAAATTCAATTTCATAATTTTACTATATTTATTATAACTCGTTAATCCTTAATACGAACTATTTAATTGCCTAAACAATATATGCATGAAAAAAATTCGTCTTTAACGAATCTCACTGGATGATCTGAAAAACGAAGGCTCGAAAGCCTAGCTCTAATACCACATGTAATAATTTAAATAAAACGTATCTCTAGCCATTGTTGATCAAGAACTTAGACTCGCTCCTAATACACAAAGACGAACACCCCGTATAAGCCTTTTAGTCTATATCCTTTTTTTTGATAATTACCTTATGATAGTGCACAGGCAATTCCCATAGACTAGACTAGGGACCTATACTAGAAGACTAATTAGAGTTGTATCCTACAATTAAGAAATCTGTATTCTAATTAGTTATTGAAGTAGAGTTTAACTCTTATCACTAGAGTAGTTAAATTGAATAGGATTTACTTTATAATTTTACCTTAATAATTTGATTTAATTATCTTAATTCATTTATTATCATGCGGGCCACATAAAGTCCAACATGATCTTTATGTCATCAAGCCAACATAACTTAAGAAACCATTAAAATATCTTGAAATATCAATGCATCATTTAAAATCATGCATGGATGATAGAGAAAATGTCATGGATCAATATAACAGTGGCTATTTTGATATAAGCTATGAAAAATATGATTTTTAAGCATTTAAGCAACCCAAAACATCATCTATACAACCACAAACTTAAGAAATCTTCAAAATAAACTTAAAGAGATGAAATATGTTTGATGAATATTGGTTATGGCTTCATGGATATTGGCTAGCTAAGATAATATGAATATGCTTGATTAAAGTAAGTAAAGAGAAAAAGGTAAAAAATATACCAACAACTTGTGAAAATCTTTTTTTTCTTTGTTAACTTAAAGCTGTGATTTTCGTCTCTCTATGGCTTTTTAGTTTTCTAGTTTTTGGTGAACTCTTCTTTCCTTCACTTACTATTAATGACCAAGAAGAATTGGTAAAGATAAGCCTTCAAGTATTAGTATGGATTAGACCTGCTCAAGGATTGAGTTGCTCACCCAAGCCTGAAGATCCACCCAATCTTTTAAAGGGTTTGGACAAATATATTAGGCTTAAAAAATGATCTTGGACAAAAAAATTATGCTCGATTAAAAAATAGACAGGGCCTTAAGTCCAACTTTCAAAGCTCGACCCAGCCCGGCCCAACCTATCTTACCATTGCATTATATATTTATTTTATGTTTTATGTATTATGTAATTTTTGTTATATAAACAATACATATATATAATATTATAGTGTAAACTTTAAAAACTGTGTTAAATTATTTATATTTATAAACTTAATAAAAATTATTAAATTAATAAAGATTAAATTTTAAAAAATATATATTTTTAAAAAATAAATTATAAAAAATATAATATGGGCGGGCCTAAACGAGCTTGGACTACCTATTTACAAATATGGGTGGGCTTAGGAAAAATTCGAGGCCCATATTTCGAGCCAGGCTGAGCTTGGACAAGCATATTTAATATTAATGCCATGCTCAAGCCTAGCTCGAATCTGGCCCAACCTGGCCCATGAGTAGGTCTAGTGTGGATGGAGAAGAGTTTTTTAGGGAAAATGGATAAGAAATAAAGGTTTTTAGGGGGTTTAGAGGGCTACCAAAAGGAGCTACAAAAAATAAAGAGTTTTTTTTGAAATATGGTCTAAATGTAATTGTTTTGTTAAGCCAAGTTAGCTCTTTTATAATCAGTGCTCAGCCAATGTTTTTAGAGTTAAAGCACGGGCATTTTTAACTTTTTCACTTATACCATAAAGCTGCTTTGGTTATGATACTCAGCTATCTTCATTTTCATTGGTTTGGCAGCCAAGGTGGTATAGCAGACTACATTATATAGCCTATAAATAGAGAAAACCCAATCCTACCTTTATGCAAGACATATTTTTCATTAAAATATCTTATTTCCTAGTCAATTTGGCCTCAAAAACTGATTAAATCTATTCTTATATCTAATGATAAGGCCTGATATGAATTTGAGTGATTTTTGAAATCAAAAGTATAATAAAACTCGCGTTTTGGATTAATGTTGCATAGAGGAAAAATGAAACACGTTAGGCAGAATACATGATATGTATTGATACTATGAATATTGATACTATGAATATTGTATCAATACATTCAGGCAAAACCTAAAATATATTTATACAATGAAGCTTGTTTCGATATTTCCAAGGTATATCAATACAATCACTTATGTATCAATAAATTTTGACCAAAAAATGAATTTTAGTTAAGACATAACCTTATATCAAAGTAATTGGCAAATGTATCCAGACATTGAGCAAATATATCAAAACAACTAATGCAATTTTGAATTTTAATAATCTAGAGGCCCTATGTCGTTACATAAGAGCTATGCATTGATACATAGTTAAAAAATGAATTTTACACATGTTTCGCTTTCTAAAGACCTCACTTTACTAGGAATAATGGGGGACTGATTATGCATGCCTGTTTGAGTTGTTGGTACTTAGAAATGCTTGAGTAAAGACCTAAACAAAATTAAATGTATATAGCTACCTATTTTTAGCTATTGTTAAGTATCAAGAATAGGTTAAAGACAAATAAACATCATTTTGGCTAGGGTGGAATAATGCCCCTTGAGTGCATGCAATAAAGAAATCCAATTAAATTTCATCATGATGGATATGGCATTATGGTAGAGATTTTGACTTATGTAGGAAAAATCTAAATGGATTGCCTTAGGGTTTGACTTTTGTACTAGGCTTTGGGTTTTTTAAGGCTTGACCTCCCTAAACAAGTGCCAGCTGATGTAGGCTTAAATCAACAAATGCCCAACTCCTTTTAGACTTTACTTGATAGGTGTCCAAGTTTTTATGGACCAATTTGATTATTACCTAGCTCTTTATAGATTGACTTAATAAGTTACTAACTTTTTGTAGACTAGGCTCAATAGGTGTCTAGCTCATCATGGATTGAATTGATAGGCATCTAGCTCTTTGTGGAGTAAGGTTAAGTGTCCAAAACTCTTTGTGGATTGACTTGATAAGTGTCCAGCTCTTTATGGACTAACTCGATAGGCATCTAGCTCTTTGTGGACTAACTACATGGTCAACTACATTGGACTTGACTTTACTTGGTTAACCACATGGCCAGTTGCATTGGGCTTGACTTTTGGTATAAGCCAACTTCACTAGGCTTTACCCTATGGCCAGTTACATTGGACTTGATTTTTGGTATAGGCTAACTTTAGTAGGCTTACCATATGGCCAGCTAAATTAGGCTTAAGTCATTTTATTCTTATAAGAGGCATCTTATAAGGTTTTCCTAAAAGAGAACTTATGAATAATGCATGAGGTGTTTTTAAATGATGAAAATGTCAGTACAATACAAATGTTTTTGAGATAATGCATGTGTAAGGACGTGTTCATTATCCTTTCATGTAATTGTGTATTTTCATTATGGTAAATAAACTATTTTTGTCATAAAAAGGTTAAGAAGGTTAATTATCTCTCGTTTCTTCTTATATGTTGGCATGGATTCTCCTAGAAATGACTTGCCTTTAGTCGAAAATCGTTAGAACCTATCAAAGTTTGTATCATTCTTTAATCTTTTGGCATCTTGACACCTTGCCAAGGAGTGGTTCATCGAGATGTTTCCTTTTGAAGTTGGTTTTATTAGTAAGAGTACATGCAAGAACTTTTGTGATGATCTTGGGCTTCTCATATTTCCTTGCTTTAGCAGAATCCTCATTATATTCAACTTCAAAATCTAAGATATCATGAGCATTCTTAAGAGAACATGAAATGCAACAAACCAAGATTGACTTTTGATATTTTCATGCTATTAGAGTTCTTATTTCTTTGTTTAAAGCATATCACATCTCATACGCCAAAAATTGCTTCATCACAGCAGTGGAAGAATTAGACAAATCCTCCTCCAAACCAATATTTTTTTGTGTTAAAGGTAATGAGTTATCAAGTTTGCATCTTTAAAACATGAGATGTTAAAGCATTTGACAATCATTGATCATCGTTAAAGATATCCTTGAATAAGGCTAGACGTCAACCCTATTTGGATGGTTTAGGCTTGGTGTCCAAAATTGAGCACGTTAGCATAACAAGGCCAATGGTTCATATATGTCCATGATCAAAGGTTTGCTAAGGTTGATCGAAAGCTTGGTTTTGAAAAGATTGACCTAATAGATTCAAGAGTTGATGCTAATTGATTAATGGTTGAAACTTTTGCAACTTAATAAGGAAAAAATGAGTGCTCCCTCGCTCAAATTCCTTGGAAGGTAAACAATCCTATTATAATGCTCTTTAAGTCTCCAAATGAGGTAATTTGTTATGTGCTAATCTTTGCTAGTGACTAACTATTCTTAGAAAGTTAATTTAGAAGATCTTTTGGTAAGTATTATTCCTAATTAGCAAGAATAAATCTTGGGAAATATTCTAATGGGGTGTTAAAGCTTAACCTTTTCTCTTGATTACAAAGTGGTTTGGATATCCATGGATTTTGGATATTTGAAATGCCTTTTGGTTGACAAAGGCAATTTATCGCATTATGGCTGTATTAGGCAACATGGATAGTGATTTTAAAAATATCAAGTTTGCTTCAGACTACTCTTTTTCTTATTTTTACCTACTCTTTTTTATGTTTGATTTCTTTATTTCACTAAATGCTTTATCATGCTTTCGAAGAAAATTCAAAATTTTTTTAAAAGAGCCATTTCTAAAAAAATCAGCTCATCAATTCAAATGGCCATGCTTGATCAACATGGATTTTCTAGGGACGTAATGTATGTCAAAGTTCATGGTTCTAAAAGAAAGGACATGCAGACCTGAATATAGTGTTTAAAGGCAATCGGATTAAGGATTATTTCTTTTCCTAACGGCTTTCATCTCTTCTACGTTTAGGCTGTCCTCATCTGTTCTCTTTTTTTATTTGGCTTTTACTTTGATTTTTTATTTCATTTTTCTCTTTGATTTTACCTTTTTGCACCCTTTCTTTTTAATGTGAAGGGAATCTTGGATCTCCAAAACTTGCCCCTAGATGTTTGACATTCTTAGGATAGGAAATTTCCCCCCTATGTTTCTTTGAAAAGCTTTTTCTTATCTCTTGATGTAGGAGTGATCCTTGATCAGGGTTTCTAAAAAAATGAATTCATTAGGTTCTAAAAAAATAGCCAAAGGACTAATTTTACTATTTGTGAAAGAATGATTAAAGATAGTTATTTCTTATTTCAAACACAACTATGCGAAATAAAGAGTCATTCCTCGAGAAAAGGGTTTTTTGGAAAACATTTTCAGTATCTTAATCACATGATGTCATATTCAATTTTCGTTTTGCTTTTTCTTTTTCTAAATGCCTGCCTTGATTTTTCTTTTTTTCTTTGCATTCGTAGGCATGCTTCTTGAAATCACTGATTTGACCTAACCATAAATGAACTTTTAGCTTTGATTTTCTACTCAAAAAAATGTTTATGGCAAAAAAAAGGGCCAATTTAGTCTCTTGCTTGGCCCTTCTTTGCCCTTCAAGTGGAGTAAAAAAATTTACTTTATAGATAAGAAAGACATGTTTAGGCTCAAGCTCCTTCTAGTTGAAAGGTTTGTTAAGACATGAAATATTTGTACAATGTTGTCTGAAAGAATTTGGTAGGTCTTGAGGTCCCAACACAATCTTAACACATATCAAACTAACCAATAAAACCCTCTAGGAGTATGTTTCAATTGTTTGACTTTCAAGCAACTCAAGAAAGAGTCCCACTAGTTATTCATTTTCTTAATAAAGGTTTTTTTGGTGAAAATGAGCGCAATAACCTAAAGTGTTTCTCAAGGTAAGTCACCTCTAAAGATGATCACTAATTTCATAAAAACCATCCATGTTTTTGAAAAGCTTGTTATTATCCTCAATACTTAGTATTAGTTATAAGGGGTTTCATTGCAAAAGAAACTCAAATATAGAATAAAAGGCATGACTTATGATGCTTGCAAATTAAAGGTTCATTCATTTCAAATCAAATTTTGCATTTCTATGCAATTGAAAATGTATGCAAAATTTAACCTAAGATAGAAATTACCTTTGATTGGCACACTACTCGAAGAATAATAACCTTTAAAATGATGCCTCTGATAGGCATCCATAAGTTCCTTGAACTTTGTTAGATTTTCGTTAATGTTGGCTTGGACCTTGTCTTTGAGCTCTTTGCTATTCTCTGTAGCATGCCCTTTTACCCTTTAGTGATACTTACTATGAAACTGGGATCATACCATTATAGATACGGAGTCTTGTTGGGCATTGTGGGGATAATGGTAATAATTTGGCCCTAGACTAGCAAAGTAAAATGTTTTATGTAAGGGATTAATAGGGGATGGTGCACCTTGACTCTCTTTCTCTTATGCTTTTGAGAATAGTTTAACCTTGTTTTGAGTTAACTTAGATTTTTGCAATTGGAACATATGAATGAACTTATTGAGGTTAATAGTCAACCACAAGCTAAGAATGAGGATAAAGTTCCAATAGATTTTCCTGTATCGTAAAGACTTTCTTTATTTCTACTTTTGAAGGTATGTACATTAGGAACATCATTTTTCTCCAATAAGTATTTTGACACTAGTATCTTTGATTCTTCCTCTCTTTATCCCTTGTCCAATTCTACCCATAAAGAACAATATGTCTTTGAACTTTATGAAGGCATTATCAACTAATTTGCCATAGTAAGGAGATGACAGTGTATCCACGAACTAAGCATTCATCTCTTTATTAGTCAGAAGTGGTTGGACTTGTGAAGCTATAACTTTCCATCTATAAGTATACTCTCTATATCCTTTCTAGATTTTTTTTCATGTTTTGACAAGTCATCGGTCGGGTTTTCGATAAGTAGTTTTTTGCTCTAGAAGTGCTCAAGAAAAATCTCTCCAAATAGATATTTGGCTTCCTTTTAGTTTAAAATGCCATTTAGATACTACAACAATCAAACTTTTTAGAAAGATATGGATGAGCAACTTTTTATCCCCTGTATACATCACTATTTTACAATAGTAAAAGGTTAAATGTATTTTTGGGTACCCAAGTCCATCATATTTCTCAAATTTTAAGATCTTGAACTTCGACAAGATAATCACATCTATAACCAAAAAGAATTCTTTGGCATTTTTGAATCCTCTCTTGCCTTTTATGGCTTGGATTTTTTCCAGCCAATTATGTTTTTGTTGTGCTTTTGAATCCTAAATCTTCTCAATCAGAATTTGCTTTGACTATTTTTTATCTACAGCACTGACTATGCCAGGAAGTTTTGCCTTTAGACCTTGAACTGACTACAAAGGCATTAAGCCTAAGTGCTTATCTCATTAGATGGCATGATTCTCACCCATTATTTTACCTTAGAAAGATGGAAAAGTGCAAGTTAGTTTTGCAAGAATATAGGCTTTGAAAAGGTTCAATCTTATTATTAACCTTTTTAGGAGTTAACCATGCACATGTATAAGTGAAAAACAAGTAAATGGATAAATGAATAAGTCAATGATGCTATGGGTGATTGATAAGGTATAAACATGTAGAAACCAATGTAAAAATGATAGGAATTCAAATTTTGGCTCCATCTATAGCATCATATGGATTTAAGTATATCCCTTGACATTTCATTAATGTTCATGACAAATAAAACCGAGTTAACAAAATTCCAAAAATGGCTAAGCTTTGTTTTGTTGAGCATTTCTTTATCTTGGTATCCTAAAGCTATAGAAAAAACATCCTTTCATGTTACCATCTGAAGCTTCAATTTTCTTTATAAAGTTCTCCAATAACCAAAGTCTTTGGATCAAACCATTCATCGCCAAAAAAGGATTGCACTTTGTTTTTTAAGGTCAAAGAGTTTTTTGAGAAAATAGCCACGGGTTGCATAGTGATACTTACATGTGGCTTTAGGATTGTACCATTTAAGGTATGGTGGGCATCTATGTTTAATAAGTGGACATGTGACCAAATGGCTTTGCAACAGCACAAAGAAGATTTCCATTTAACTGATTGAAAAAAGGTCAAAATGCCTCGATGCAATTTTTTTTTGTTTTTTCCTTATTGATATACTAACTAGAAGCAGATGCTTTCATAGATGATACCACGATTTATGTTGGAAAAATTAGCAAAAAAAAAAAAGGTTGAGTGATACCATGATGTGTGGCTTCCTTGGTTGATATCCCATTGACTTTTGACCTTTTGGGGTATGAGGATTTTCATAGTTCAATATAGGAAGGCACAACCAACTGATCTTGGCATCTCCTTAGGACCTAAGGATTGAGTTAGATTTTGGCATCTCCTAAGTTGTTTTTAAGCTTTCCTAAGTATTTTTGATGTAGTAGGGTTGAAAATTTCAAGTGATATTATATGGAAATATAAGCGAAGAGTTATATCTAGTTGAGTATATAGGTTATGGAGCTAGAGTTCATAGGTAAGGGTTCAAGCTAAAAGTAGTTATGCATAGTGGTAAAGACTGCATATAAGTTAAGAACTTGAGTCGGCTTACGGTTAGCAATCATTGTTAACTGCATTTGCTTTTTTTTTTGGTTCATGGCCTTTTTGATATTAAGGTTGAGGGATGGTTGGGAAGTGACAAAGGGCAACCTGAGTTAAAGAGTAAGTCAAACTATAATGATATAAAGCCAGTCAAATGTCAACTAAAGTACAAAATTTAGTGGTTTTGTGTGGGTCATTTTAGGTTTGGCTACTTGCGTATTTATTCTTGACATAAGTAAAGGTGATGGTGATTTATGGAAGCAATCATCTAATCAAAGCTCAAGATCATCCATGTTAGTTCTAAAAGTTTTCCTTTCGTTTCCCAAACATCTTGCCTAATTTTTCCTATTATTCATTCCAAAGCATTAACATGTGTTTCTAGAGGGTCCACTGTGCTTCGACCTGTCTTCTCCCTTATAGATAATGGTGCCTCTTTAAAGGATTTATTTTAGCTTTAAGAAAATCCATAATTGCTTCTATCCCCACTCTGAGCTTATGTTTCAATCCTTGAACATCATGCCCTCACTTCTAATTGGTTTCCCATGTTATGGCCCATTAAATACAAATAATAAATAGGTTTAGCTCTATGTAATGACATATGCATGAGCATACTAAAGAATGATGCATGCTGAATAGAAGATATGACACATCAAGGATACTTATACGTATGAGGTTTAGAATGTTATGAATGTTAAGCTAAGTGTCTTAAAAAGATTAAAGGGAATGATGTGATCATGTCATTCTATTTTTTTTTATGAAAGGCTTTTCCTCTTTATTCTTGGATTTCTTAAAGTCTAACCTTTCAATCTTTTTTTGGAGAAAACTAACTGGGGGTAAACCATTTTTTTATTTTTTTTCATTTTTTTCTATAAAAGTAATTAAAAAGAGGACGTAAAATTAAATGAAAATTTGCTCCAAGAAGAAATTAGGGCATTATGTCACCTTTAAGGAGCAAATAAAAGGATTACAAGTAAGATAGTTGTCCTATCAAAGATTAGGTTGGAGTGGACAACATAACAATGTGTTCAAATCAAAATTATCCTTATTAAGACATTACAATGTCTTTTGGAACAAAATTAGCACTATGGGCAATAATGTTCATTCATCACCAGCTGTTGATTGGTGGTTTTTGAGCCATCAGTCGAGTAGCATAACATCCTATTCAAGTTAAGTTTGTCCGTCATAAGATGGCATAAAGCCTCTTAAGACATAACTAGCGATTTAGGCTAAGATGTTCTTTCATCATTACCTAATGATTGGCGAGCACTAAGCCATGAACAAAAGAACAACTTACCTGATGGATTTCATTCCCATAAAGTTCATATCAGGCCTTGAATGGGAGATTCGGTGATAACACTCATATGTTATCATTTAAAGGAAACAAAAATAAGTAGTAGCCATCTGTAAAAAAGCATAATGGCTTGTCCCAGCAAGTGATTGAGATGTATGATGTCTTATTGGGTCTAAATTTAAACATTGGTAATAATGTTTTTTCATAATTGCCCGTGTAACAGGAGAGAAGGGAGTATGGGGTATTTTAGTAGAACCTTGGTATGGTTTAACATAGTGTAGCTCTTAAGGCTTGCTACATGGATTTAGGTTGACTCTAAATCAGTTCCCTCATTATTCCTTCATCTGGTAAAGACAACCTATGTTAGACATTTAGGTGGTGAATGAAATCAAGAGAGGGAGTGAATTGATTTCTCAAAATTTTGATAAATTAAAATTTTGGTAGACAAACTTGAGAAGTCCAAATAATAAACTTTTGGAGTGTGATTTAGTGAATGAAAATAAATAATCAAAGAAAAGGGAAAGAATAAGCAAACTTAATGATTTATAAAGGTTCGGCCTCAATTGCCTACGTCCTCTACCTCGGCCTCACTTGCCTCAGATTTTCACAATTCACTAACTTGAATTGTTTACCTTTCAAGGATAAGGTATAACCTTTACACTCCCT
>JBBYHO010007207.1:0-13745 GCA_038382025.1 Adansonia gregorii
TCCACTTACTCATGCTCTACGGTTTGTATCTTCATAATCAGTTTTTTTATTGCTCTTTTTTGCTATTATATTTTTTTTTAATTACAAAATAGTCGTAGAATTTACTTTATAATCAAAGCAAGGATCTATTTGGTTCTCCTGGACCTTTTATAGAAGTGGTGTTCGAGTAGAATTGTTCTAAAAATGTTGTAAGGAGAAGCTCAAAAACAAATTTTAATGTAGAAATGCTGTAAAATGTTGAAAATTATTTGATGATATATTTATATTTTAAAAAATGAAAAAATAAAATCAATACTTATATTAAATTGAATAACAAACTTTTACATATAAAAAGATGTTTTTGTTAATTTTTTGTAGGGCATGGTTCAAGGATATTATGAACACCATGTGCAACAATGTTTTAAAAATCTTCGAGATTACCCGCATTGAGGACAGGAAGGGTTACCAATGTAAATGGATTATAGTCTTTATATGGGATTTGCTTGTTGAACTCTAGAGTTCAGATGCTTAGAAGGTGAAATCCACTAAGGCATCAGCGAACCTGAAGATGGAAAAAAAGGTTCCATCATCTAACACACTAGTGGGTCGATTCTTTCTTAGTGATTTCGGTGAGGATAGTAAGTAAAAAAATAAAATTATTTTTAATTATAGAAATTTTATTAAATAATAATTGTAGACACTAGATTTTAGGTTCGAGTTCCATAATCCAATATTTGGAAAGCCCATATCCCTTTGAAAATTTTATCTTTATTTTAAAAAAAAAGAAAAGAAAGTTAAAATTGTAAATTTCCAACTCTGTGACTAAATCTGTCAAGATTGAATTAAGATGAAGATTGGTTGAAGATCATCAAAATTAAATTGCCAAAAATATGAAAAATTATAGTTGACATAACTAAAATTGTGAGATTTGAATTATAAATTTTGAAAAGAGAATTAGGGTTTTCTATTCCATCATTATTACTTGGTCCACCAATCTCCCCTATAAATAAGACCAAAGAATTCTAATTAGGACACACACAAAAAAAACTCAAAAAAGAGAGAAAAGAAAAAATTATTGGGTAGATTTTCTGAGAAGCTTAGATTTGGAAGGAAAGCTTGGCTTTTCTCTACGTAAATATTTAGTTTTTCTTATTGTTTGCAACATCAAAACCATTTATATTCATAGTTTTATAAAAATTTTTATCATACTTTTTAAAAAATAATTGAAAAGTTGAAAGTTTATGACGTTTCAATGAAGTTTTCAACCAAAACAGTTTTTCAAAATCTAGTTTGCAAGTTTAAATAGGTTGAAAGCATATTTTTTTCTTCATGATAAAAGTAAAAAAAAAAAAAAATTGTAAAATAAAAGGGACCTAACTTTGATCGCTGATGACCCACATGAGTCTCAACCTTAAAATATTGATTGATTTATTTACTTATTATAAATATTATTTTTTCAAATATATATATTTTTAAAAAAGATACTTATTACATTTTTTGTGAATAATTTTGTGTAATTATTTTAGTATTCTTTAAAATTTATTTTTACTCGTACTTGTATATTTTTTATAAATTTATCTCCATTAATTTTTTTATTTATTTCCTTATTTCCTGTTTATTTTTCTTGTTCATTTAATTATTTCTTTTAATCTTTTATAATTAAATTATATATATATATATATATATGTATACTTATATTAATGAGTAATAAAAAAATTCATATAATAGTTTATTCGCATTTTAGAAATAATTTATCTTAATTAAAATTAATCAGGATCTTTCTGATGATGGAACTCGAAAAAGTCGCAAACCATTGAGTTATAAGAATTTCCTAGTTGAGAAAATTTTGATTAAATTCCACTACATGATGGAGAGTTTAGCCGATAATTTTCAATACTAAAGGTTTTAGTTAATTTTTATAAATAAAAAATTTAATTAAATACAAATAAAATTTTGAAATTTTTTACTTCTCTACATAAAATATTAAAATAAATTCGATGATGGAGCTTTTTCAAGAGAGCGAACAGATTCTTTTGCATACTTTTGAGGTGAGGAGATATTTCTCAGAATTCTACCAATGTGATATAGAATTTCTTAAAAAATATATTCAATATTTAATTTTTGATTAAAAATAAATAAATTAGATGTTTAGATAAAATTTAATTTTTTTTATTTTTCATAAAATATTAAAATGAATCCGAAGATGGAGTTAATTTAAGGAAGCCAATGGATTTCCTTAAAAACTCTTGAGGTGAGAAAAGTTTTTCTCGACATTCCACTAGCATAATGGAGAATTTCTTAGAAAATATTTTCAATACTTAAATATTCGATTTATAAATCAAGACCTTTTAAACTATAGGACCTCTAGTTCAACATTTGGCTAACTGGGTACTGTCTTTGTGACAAGTATTATAAGGGTGTTGATCCTTCCCCACAATTAACTGAACTCATAAATCTAGTTCTGAACGTAGACCAAAACCTATTCTTTTAGAGTGCCTTGGTCAAGCTTAAGATAACTTTAAAAGGAATAGATTTATATAGGTGACTTAATCACACTTTTAAAAAAGATTAGTGATGACTTCCACTTCGTTTGTCTAGCAGCTAAATTCGTATTTGGCACGTTATGACAATAATTTCATAATTAATTATATTATATGAGTAAGTTTGAATTAAGTATTAAATTAAATATGATTATTCTTTCATTGTCGTGTACACACAAATTTCGTATCGAAAAATGACAGAAAATTTGAAGATGAATAAATAAATTTTTTTTATTAGACTTGAGTTATAATCTCTAGATGTTCTTTAAAATAAAGAAACCCTTTGATTTATTTTTCAATAAAAGTTTCGATCCAAGGGTTTTCTAGACTTAATCTTGAATCAATAAGGTCCACTTGAAGGGTCTTTTAGACTTTATCTTGAAAAACGAAATTTATCTCCTTTATGTTATCGGAACAAGATCGGAGAGTAGCTTCTTGAAGAATGAGAGCCATGTTCTTCGCGTTCTTGAAAAAAAACTTCTTGAGACTTCGAGAGAACTTGAACTTCAAAATCTTCTTCTTCTCTTCAAGCTTGTGAATTATGTTCAATGGCTTTGGTGGAGACCCCTTTTTATAGTGTCAATGAGCCAAGTACAAAAGAGTTTTTAAAGAATATAATTTTTTTAATAAATTTATCTTGATGAATTATCTCTTAATTAATTTAATTTAATTAGAGATAAAACTCTTTTTGTTTATCTCTAAACTAATTTGAATTTAATTAAAGATAAAACTCTTTTATTTATCTTTAAATTAATTTAATTAGAGATAAAACTCTAAATTAATTTTAATTTAATTAAAGATAAATATATATTTATAATGTCATCAATTGCATATGGTGATACAGAATTTAATTGATAATTTCTTAATTAAAAGAAATATCAATTTACACATGGCAGTTTATGATTGGTCGAAATTTTTCTCCTTCTACAAATGCCCCTTCAAGACTTAGTTAGGTACACGAGTTTTTTTTTAGTGTAGTAAGTGAGCAAGTCTTGAAATTTAATTTGAGATGAACATTTATTTACACCTTTGTATTGGTCTTAAAATATTTGCAAGCTTTAATTTATTCGTACATGATCCTTATATATGATAAGTGAGAAATTTAATTTTGACTATATATATATATATATATTCTTAATGGCGTCATAAGCATGCATTAAGAGCCATCTCAAATGGCACTTCTATATTGACTGCATGTCTTGATTTTAATCCCTTGCCCAAATAGATCACCATAAATCTTCTTGGCATTAATATATAATTCAACTAGGAATTAGCCTTCAAATCCAAGTGTCATTTCATTGGAATTCATCTCTTCTTATATCCATCACAAGATAGATTCTAGCCAGTTTTAATCTAAGGCCTATTCCAAATTCAACTGGGATTTTCAAACAAGCTCAGCTAGGATTCAACAGTTTTTACTTTTATTTTTTAAGGCCAATCCTTGTCCAAGTGGAACTAGCTCATTTTCTCTATAAAAGCAACACTTCTCTACCCAATTTTCTCATTAATTCTAAATCAAGATCTCTTCAAAAGTGAGCTAAATATTCTTTCTACCTCTTAGTCTCAGTTTTTTTTTTTGGCAATCTAGGTATAGAAATTTCATGCATCATGCTTCACTTGTCATCATTTATGCATGAATCTTGACACTTAGCTTTTTTATTTGCCACCACAAACATGACGTTTATCTTATGTATTAATAATTATTATTAATTTTAATTTTTTATCAGCTGGGAGATTTAATTATATATCAATGTAACACTTTTAATTCTATCCCAAGCTTTATATCTGACATCATATTTATCTCACAAACTTAATTTCTTTCTTGTAGGACCACCATCGCATACTTCAAAGATCTTCAAAAATATCTCGTTATTTTCTCTAAAGAAAATGAATATATTAAAAAAGGATTACATCTTTGCACCGACAATCTCATATCTAGTAAATATAAATCAACTTGAACTTTATTTATTTATTTATTTTCTTTGCAAGATTTGTAAAGGTAAGATGTCCATAATAATCTTTATTCCAGACCACAAATCCGATCAAGTTTGAAACGTTTGAGTTTAATCTTTATGTTAAAACCATAAATTCGATCAAGTTTGACATTCCTCGGAAGAAGGAAGACTATCGGTGTATATGATGCTATTAACATCATTATACCTTCATGATCAAGATAAAGACAATGGCTAGTATACATGAAGCTATTTATGCATCATTATACATTTATAAGGAATCGTTACCTTCAAATAAGTTCTTGCTGTAATTTTTTCTTATTGTGATTTGGCTTTACATTCTCAATTACTGATCATGGGATGTTGGTGTCTTCTTCTATGTATGATTATCTAATCTATTATTCTCAAATTGGCTTGATTCCAAGGATGAAAAAGCTCCAAGCGAACATGAAACCAACTAAAGTTACACATTTATTTTCATTCCTCTATGTTGGATTATGGAAGATAAACAAGATCATAGACCAAATAGGATGCATTTAGGATATTATTATTAAGGACTTTATGCTTTGCTTTTTGGTTAGCAAAGAACAAAGAGACGTTGTTACTCACAGTCATATCCATGTATATACATTCACATTACCACAGAAGGCACTTGGCAGTGGGACATCATAATTGGTTTTTCAAACTTTTATTCTTTTGTAGAGTCATCATATTATATTTCAAAGACTGCCAAGATTATCTGGTGATTTTTTTCAAGGAAAACGAAGACATTAAAATGGATCACCTCTTTTAGCTGACGAACCCCTATTCGATATGTATAAACCAACTTGAACATTATTTTTTTTTGTTGTTGTTGTTGACTGAACTTGGCAATAAAACTAAGCTACCTACATACCTTTAAAGGATCAAGTCATAATGTAGTCTATTTATTTTATTTGTTTTTATTATTATTGTTGCGCTCTAACTTTTGCCTAAGTTATCCCGAAAGGGATTTTTAACTTAGCGAGCATTTTTCTCTTCTTTTTTTCTTTTAAATGTGCAACTTAAGCTCGTGCTTAGGAGTAACATTTTTTGAAAAAAACAGTTTATGCTTGTGCTTAGGAGCATCATGTTTTAAGCATAGTATCGCTTTAGGAACTCACCATTGATCAGTCCAACATTGACACCATCTTAATCAACAATCTTGTATGCACTATTGGTATAGACTTTTCAAACAACATATGGTACATCCCATTTTGAAAGGAACTTGTTACCCATATGATGTGTGGTATTTATAGGTCTTATCACAGCAAAGACTAAGTCTCCAACTTGAAATGGTCGTGGCTTAACTTTCTTGATAAAAGCTTCGGACGATCAAGCTTGATAGCATTCTAAGCGTTATTGTGCTTCAAATCTTTTCTCATCTAAGGCTTCTAATTCCTCCAAGCATAGATGCATATTATCCTCATCAGCAATAACTTCTTGAATTGCAATCCTTAATGATGGAATTTGCCACTCAAGCGATAGAATAGCTTCAACACCATAAACAAGCAAATATGGAGTCGCTTAAGTTGGTGTGCGATATGTAGTATAATAAGCCCACAAAACGTCTCTCATCTTTTCATGCCATTTTTTCTTTGAATGGTTAACAACTTTCTTGAGAAGATTGCATAAAGTCTTGTTAGAAACTTCTGCCAATCTATTTGCTGGAGCATGGTACATTAAAGAATGATAATGCTTAAAGTTAAACTATGCACATAATTTGTTCATGTCAAATTGCTTCCCATTATCAGTTATGATGTATCATGGTATGCCATACCGATAAATGATATTAGTGTGAAGGAAAGTTGAAAATTTTTTTTTCTTAACTTTTTTGTAAGGTGCCACTTTTGCCCACTTTGAAAAGTAATTTGTTGCTGCAACTATAAACATATGCCCCATCGAACTCTTAGGTAATGGCCCTACCAAGTCAAGTCCCCAACCATCAAATGGCCAAGATGTGACTATTGGATGCAATGGCTCAAGAGGTTGATGGATAAAGTTAGCATGAAACTGACAAGCTTGGCACTTCTTGGCGTAATCTATGCTATCTTTTACCATTGCAAGTCAATAGTATCCCATCGTTTTAATTTCAAAGTGTAATTTAGCTTCAGATTGATGTGCACCACAAACTCCAAAATGAGCTTCTTATAGAGCTTTGGATGCTTCATGTTCTCCTCAACATCGAAGAAACATTCCATCAAAAGAACAACGATAAAGTGTACCCTTGAAGTAAATAAATTGAGGAGCTTGACGTTTCACTTATATTTTATGCTTTGGGTCACTAGGTAATTTACTATACTCTAGATAATCAATCAACGATTGCCTCCAATAAAACAATGTTGGATTAGATTTTTTTTTTAGAGATAGTAATTGACGGTAAGACCCATTATTTACACAAAGTAACCTTTACTTTGGCACTTGGTAATATAAAAATTATGTCAAACCGGCAAGAGAATCAGCTTGTCTATTTTTTTTCTTGGAAAGTGTTCTAAGTTTACTTTGTCAAACCATTCTAAGAGTTTTTTTGCATAGTTGACATATGGTAAAAGTTTTGATTTCTTCACTTCATAAAGCGAAAGAAGTTGGTTGATGACCAATTTAGAATCTCTATACACTTGAAGTTGGGTGACTTTCATATCAGTTGCCATCTCTAATTCAATGATCAGAGCTTGGTATTCTGCTACATTGTTGGAACAATTTTCAGCGAGAGTGAATGCGAAAGGCAATGCATCACTTTCTGGAGTGACGAAGACAATACTCGCTCCAGCTCCATCTTGCTGTGCAGCTCTGTCAAAGAATAAATTCCATGGCCTAGGAATTTCGATAAAAAGAACATCCTTATCTGGAAGATCTTTAGAGAATTCCCAATTATTTAGAATAGGATGGTTTGCTAGAAAATCAGCCAACGCTTGTCCCTTAATAGCCTTTTATGGAATATAAGTGATATCAAACTCTTGTAGCAAGAGAGCCCATTTCGCCAATCTTCCACTAAGTATAGCCTTAGACATAAGATAGTTAAAAGGATTTGCTTGGGATATCAAGTGCACAGTATAAGCTTGCAAATAATGCCTTAACTTTTTAACAGCGAACATTAATGCTAGATAAGTTTTTTCAACATGAGAATAATATAACCTAGCACTATTAAGAGTTCTGCTAAGATAGTAGAGTGCAATTTCCTTTTCTTCATTATTTTTTTATGCTAACAATGCTCTTAAAGAATGTTCCTATGCAGTAATATAAAGGATCAAAGTTTTTTCTTATATAGGCACTTTTAAAACAAACGGCCGCAACAAATAGGCCTTAATGCTTTTGAAAGCATTGCTACAAGCATTATCCCAAATAAAAGGAACATCTTTTTCCATCAGTCGATTGAATGATTGACATCCAATATATGTTTATCTTTCTTGCAAACTTTTAAGCTCATAGAGATTACATGGTTTTAGCATTTTCATGATCACATCTATCTTTGGTTGATCAATCTCAATTCCATGATGTCTTACAATAAACCCTAGAAACTTTCTCGATGACAAGCTAAAAGCCCACTTTAGTGGATTCATCTCTAATTGGTATCTGCATAATCTTTCGAATACTTAACAGAGACCAATGAGATGATCTGCCTTTTCTTTTTACTTCATAACCAAGTCATCCACATAGCACTCGACATTTTTCTGAAGCATATCATTAAAGAGCTTTTGCATTGCTCTTTGATACATAGCACTAGCATTCTTTAACCCAAAAGGCATAACTTTATAACAATATATCCTTTTTGGAATGCGAAAAGTAGTAAGGTCTTTATCTTTTGGAGCCATGCGAATCTGATTATAACTAGATAACCTGTCCATGAAAGACAAAGCCTCATGACCAGTTGTAGCATCCACTATTATCTCAGTTAGAGGAAAAAGGAAATCATCTTTTGGGCAAGCATTGTTTAAATCCTGAAAATCCATACAAATTTAGAGTTAACCATTCTTCTTTCAACCATTCTTCTTTCCTACCGGGACAATGTTTAATATCCAAGTCGGATACTTAACTTCTTCAATAAAGTTGACTTCAATAAGCTTAGTGACTTTAGCTTCAATTTGAGGAATCAAGTCAGGATAAAAACATTGTTGAGCTTGTTTGATAGGTCTGGCAGTCTTTTAGACACCCAGATGATGCAGAGCTATTTTTGGATTAAGTCTTGGCATTTCCTTATAGGTCCAAGCAGAGATGTCTTTGTACTCAATCAAAAGATCAAGATAAGCTTTTTCTTCTTCTGAAAACAAGCAAGCACTGACAAAAATTGGATGTGAATCTTTATAAGTACCGATGTTAACCTCTTTTAGTTCACCAATGGTAGCCTTATTTCCTTCTTTAAATGATGAAAAAGCTTCTTGAGCATCTTCTTCCTATGGTTCTTCATCAGCTTCCTTTATAGATACATGATGTGAAGTGACTAATTCAATTTCTTTAAACTTTTCTTCCTCTAAAGATACATCTTACTTGGTTATCACCACTGTATGTTTTTTAGCTTCAAAACTTCACCAGCAGTTATTTTCCACTTACTTTGCTTTTTCATTTGAAAAGAAAATTTGCTATGAAAATCCTTCGCTTCGTTAAAGGTAAAGATTTTTCTTTTTTAACTTTGGTTATCTTTTTTGGAGTTCAAACTTCCTAGCCTTGTTTGAATGAGTATCGACTCACTTGTAGAAGTTTCTTCAGCTTTTGGACTTATTCACTCAAACGCTGACCTTCGAGGTAATTGAATGCTCAAATGGTTAAACACTGAGACCTGCGTTAAACGTGTTCCCAAATGACTAAACACTTAAGGTCTCGGTGGCTCTATTAAATCTTTTTGCTCCTTAAGAATTTCTTTCACATTTATATAACTTGAATTTTCTTTACGAATCTTCAATTTTACGAAAAAAATCCAAGTTCTTGTTTGGACGTTTTGATATGATCAGTCTTTTTTTGCTACACTTGAGAAACCTTGATTGGACTTCTTGACTTTGCATTAATAGGTTATTCTGTTAACTTTGCAATATCTTCTTACTTATATCTAGCATTGACAAGTAGTCTATAGGCATTAGGGTCAAAACCTTTAGCTCGATGGGAAGAAAGATCTTAATGTTCGAAGAGTGATTATTCAACTGGCTTGACATATCCTTTCAAAGAAGGTTTAAGAATTGTGTATTCTTCCAAGGTAGTGAAAGGTAGAGTCAAATTCTTCCACCATTGGTGGAATGAGTGAAATTTTTCCTTTTGCTTTAATTTTTTCATAGGAGCAATCATTACTTCTTTAATGAAAGTGCCTTCCATATAAAACTTAACATTTGCAAAATGAACCTTAATTAAGGTAAATGGTTTAGCATCAGCAACAATTATCTTGACTTGACCATTTCTGCAGTGCTTAAAGCATTGATAAAGAGTGGAGGAAACCATACCATTTTGATGTATCCACGCTCGTCCTAGTAACATATATATGTTGTTTTGGCATCAATCACATGAAAGAGTGGATGAAACTCCATATCTCCAATGAAAAGTTGAAGTCTAAGCTTTCCAGGTGCTCTTTGTGCCCCTTGATTGAATCCTTGAATCATTAGATGATTTTGCATCATTTCATCTAAAGGAACTCCTAATTCATTCATTATTTTTAAAAAAAGTATATTGACTGCAGAATCATCGTCCACCAAAATCTTATTGTTCTTTTATTCATAAGTAAATCCCATGAAAAAAAATGGTCGATTCTATGGAGTGGATCCTAGCAATAGATCTTCATCAGTGAAGCTAATGCTCGAGCCGCAAGAATGATCTCTAGCTTCATTTGCTACTATATCTATATTGTCTTCATCTTTGAATTCTTTACCAGCATCAATATTGTAACAAGTCATAGGGAGCAAATCTTAATTTTTGAATTAGATCGGCACGTATTCATTGAAAGTGATCGATCTTCGTGATCTTTTCTAAGTCAAATTTTTATGCTTAGATGAACCTATTTTTATCAAAGGCATTTTAGGCTTTGGAGCTTTACATTGCCATCCGATCATTTTAGCATTTATAGGGACCTTCACAGGCTTTAAAAGAATTTGATTTCTATTTCTTCAACTTGTAACTAATGTCCAGCCATCATCATCCGTATTTGCTTTCTGTAATAGATGGTTGCCTCTATTCACTTGGAGATCCACCGTTTTACTTATGTTTGAAGGGAGTCTGATGGGATCAAAAGAGCCAAACTTTATAATTTTATTTAAAAAATAAGGCACTATAATGATTAAGGTCATGTTCATCGATAGCATTTCTTCTTCAAATTCAATCTTTCTTTCTTCATAAAGTGCCATGATTTTGTCTTCCAAGATAAAACATTTTTCTATAGGGTGGTTAACTAATCGATGATATTTACAATAGTTGGGATCATCAACTTTATTAGCTTCTTCAAGCTATTTCATCTCTAGCAATTGAATCAGCTTAGTCTTTAAAAGTTCTTCTAATATACTAGCAATATTAGAATCATAGAACAAGTACTTCTTTTCTTACCTTTCCTTTAAGGTAACTTTAGCTTTGCCTTTATTTTTGGTAGCATAAATTTTACTTCTTGAGCTTGTTTTAACTTATGAGAGATCTTAAGAGGCTTGGTATCCACAGCCATGGATTATTTGCTTTATCTTTTATTAGCAAAGGTTTTTCCCCTTTTCGGGTGTCTTATTTTTCCTTACTCTTTTTTGGCTCTTGCATAAAAGGCTCTTGATTTCTAGAAGATGACATACTTAACTCTATAACATGAGCATGTGTAGCTAACTCTTCAAAGGTCTTAGGTTTGATGTCTTGGAGAATGTAATGTAAGCCCCAATTCATGCCTTGTATACACATGTCAAATGCAAAAGACTCAGACATTCTTTTTTTGCATTTAAGGCTTAAATTCCTCCACCTATATATGTAATCAATCACTGGTACATCCTTCTATTGGTGTGAGCTAGTGAGTTCGATCATGCTGACAATACGATGAGTGTTGTAAAACTGATTGAGAAATTCTCGCTCAAGTTGTTCCCAACTATCAATTGTTTTAGGCTCAAGATCAGTATACCAATCAAAAGCACTACCCTTTAAGGATTGAACAAATTGTTTTACCATAAGATCTCCATAGGTTCCAACATTATTACAAGTCTCCACGAAATACGCAACATGTGGGCGTGCATTTCCTTGTCCATCGAACTACTGAAACTTTGGAGGTTGGTAATTTTCAGGTATCCTTAAACGATCAATCATTGGAGAAAATGGCTTTGCATATGTGTATGAAGATTGAGTGAAAGAGTCAACTTGATCCTCGATGGCTTTTTTGATAAGATCTTTGAGTTGACTTATTGTGAGCACTTCACTAATCTTTTGCTCTGACTCCATAGCATCTTCAGTGTTGGAGTTCTTAACATTATTTTGAAGATTTGATTGATTATTTTCACCTGAGGCCATTGATTTTTTTCCAGTGAAAGTAGCCATCTTATCCATCAAGAAGGTAATCTGTTTATCTTTTTCTCTAATACTTACTGCAAGAGTTTCGATAGATTTTGCCAAAATTGCAACTTGCTCTTCAAGTGATGTGGTGCCAATTGTCATGACATTCATTACTCCAAAGCTTGATTTTAGAAGAGATTGTGGCTTGGAGCTACTACCTAAACAGATATCTTGCTCTTTGGATGATTTTTGGTGAGTTAGACTTAATCCAGAATCAAGTTGTTCAACAACAACTTTTTCTGAGTCTTGACTTGAAGAAGTCTCAAAGAATAGATTTTGGTTTAGCATTAGAGAAGTCTAATCATAAAGCTCAGAAAGAGATTTAGTCTTTGCCTTAGTGTCGTAAGGATGAGTAGTGGTATCACTACTAGCTGATGAAGTGAGGTAGACTATAGGATCAGCACGAGCAGGTTTAAGAGTTAGTTTGTTGACAAGGTTCTTCTTGGGAGCCATTGCAACTTAATAACTTGAATTTTGAAGAAAAGAGATAAAAGGCAAAGATTGTCCCACCAGGTGTGCCAGAAATTTGTACACACAAATTTCGTGTCAAAAAATGAAAAAGAAAATTTGGAGACAAATAAATCAACTTGTTTATTAGACTTGAGTTTTAACATCTAGATATTCTTTAAAATAAAGAAATCCTTTGATTCTTTTTTTTTTCAATAAAAATTTTGATCTAAAGGTCTTCTAGACTTGATCTTGAATCAATAAAGTTCGCTTCAAGGGTCTTCTAGACTTGATCTTGAAAAACATAATTTATTTCTTTTCTGTTGTCAGAACAGGATCAGAGAGCGGCTTCTTGAAGAATGAGAGCCATGTTCTTCGCATTCTTGAGAGGAAACTTCTTGAGATTCGAAAGAACTTGAATCTTCAAAATTTTCTTTTTCTCTTCAAGCTTGTGAATTGTGTTCACTGGCTTTGGTGGAGACCCTTTTTTATAGTATTAATGAGCCAAGTAAAAAAGAGTTCTTAAAGAATATAACTTCTTTAATAAATTTATCTTGATGAATTATCTCTTAATTAATTTAATTTAATTAGAGATAAAACTCTTTTTAGTTATCTTTAAACTCATTTAAATTTAATTAGAGATAAAACTCTCTTATCTATCTTTAAATTAATTTAATCATACATAAAACTCTAAATTAATTTTAATTAAATTAAAGATAAATATATATTTATAATGTCATCAGTTGCACATTGTGATGCAAAATTTAATTGATAATTTTTTAATTAAAAAATATCAATTTATACGTGACAATTTGTGATTGGTCAAAAATTTTCTCCTTCTATATGTCATCACAACAACTGAGACGTAAGTCGACAATTTTGAAAGTCTTCAAGCATACTCACCAATGTGCCAAGGTACTAAAGACTTTGTCAATGAAAAATCTTATACTGTAAATGTAAGTGATAAAACTATTATATATTTATAAATGCTATTATTTTGCATTAAATATTAATAAAGACTTTCTATTGTTTTTTAAGGAAAATTATGCTGCAAATTTGCAGTAGTGATTTAAAGAAGATCTGTCAGTGTTTTGTGATTTTGACCTTCAAAGTTGGTCTCAAGCTATTGGAGGCATGGAGACATACCAAGGTTTTTTTCATCTGTCGGATGATCACCAATGTCTGGTGCTGCGAGTTACACCTTGACCACTCTAGCAGACATCGCTATTGACACAATTACCTATGACAAATCCTGGTCTGCATGAAAAGATAGACAATCTAACTAATGTTATTGGTTAGATGCAGCAGATTCAATTCACAA
>JBBYHO010007228.1:0-11694 GCA_038382025.1 Adansonia gregorii
TGCATAGCACTTTCTTTGTCCAGGCCATTGGTAAAGTTAGCATCCCCATTCATGTTTAGGGCCATCCTCTTATATGTTCATTTCTTTCTCCTTGTCTAATTGCATGTTTGATGGCTACCAAAAATTCACTTTCAGAACCTCCGAAGCCAAGCTTGTTAACCTCAACCAATGAGGATTAGTATTAACTTAGCATTTACCTTAAAGATTAGCAAAATATCTTAGGAAAAATTAAGTTGTCTAGATCTGGAATCTTAGCTAAACAAGCCTAAATCTTTTGATTTTGGAGCAAAAATGGCCTTACACTTGTTCCTGAAATGTTCATGCCTTATTTTTAAGTCAAAACCTTGAGTGGTATGATCAGCATTCATCATCCCAAATTACTTTAGGGTTGTGCAAATGAGTTTGCGACACTCATGCCATTCTTTCCCTTCAGTCATGGATGTTCACATGTCGATGACTTGAGTTTGGACCCATAAACATAGAGAAAATATGAAATAGCTTCTATTTTTTTCCCTTATGATTCTTGGACTTTTATAGGGACATTTCTAGTAATTATGGTTTTTCTAAATGTTTGTCCTTTTGATTTTGTTTTGGCATCAGTTTCACTAGTTTCTGGACTATAGATGCAACTATTCTATATTATATGGCTTACCCTAATAATGTTAATTGTAGCCAATTAGCTCACAATAGCCTATAAAATTCTTACCCCACCATCATATTTCCATAGTACCTATTTGCTATTCTAATAAGAAAATAGTGTTGGTGCCCTGATATTGATTTTGGAAGCAACTTTGGTCTTAAGAGATTTAGACTTTAGCTAGTTACAATAAATGATAAGAGGGTGACCGATGCTATAGGGTGGCTGTGACGATCCTTCATCGGCCATGTTAAATGAATTTTGTTTTAGTAGTTCAAAGTCTTCAAAGAACATAACTTCTTCATTATCCATCATTCTTTGGATCATGGCTAAAAAGTTAGAATAATTTTGCAAAGTATATCCTAATGTCTTATGAAATTTGCAAAAGCTAGAATTAGGATCAGATTGACTTTTAATGCTTCCATGATTTTGACCAAGGATCCCGCCTTCGATCAAGATTGCCCATACATTTTCCTTTAGTGTTCTAACTTTTTCAGCCTTTGACTTTCCTGGTCACTTTTTCTTAGTAATTAGAGTGTTAATCCCTAGCTCGGGATGATCAGGTCAAGGATACACTGCCACATTAGGTCTTAAGGCATTGTTAAACCAAAAAACACCCTTCTTAAGAAGACTTTAGACCTTTTGCTTAAAGGTCATACAATTTTCAATTAACTATTAATGCATGATACTCAAAATGCAAATTTAGGCCGTACCAGCTAGGTAATTACCCTTATATGGTTTGGAAAAAATAAAGGCCACTAATCGTGCCTCAAAAAGCTTATCAAACATTTCCTTATAAGAGTGAGAAAGGGTATCATAGTGGAGTCTAGGTTGGTTAGCTCTTTGGGTTAGTAGATTGACATTGGGTCATGGTTGGTTTTATGGAGAAGGGTTTAGAATAGTAGTCTGAAGTGATTAGGGAGCATGGGGTATGTTTAAAAAGTTGGCATTTTGGGTTTGCTACCTTTAGTTTTGGTAATAAGAACGAGGTCCTAGGTAATATAGCTAACCAATATAGTTGACAAAACAAAGCCTCATCTTTCTTTTTTTTTTCAACCTTAGTTTTTTTCTAGTAAATAACTCCTCATTCCTGATTTTTTCGACCTTTATAGCAGTCTCAATCATTTTTCCAAAAATAATAGGATCAAGAAAATTCTTGGTCACATTATCTACCAACTTGTCAGAGTAAAGACTGTAAGGTGTTCTAGAATAGCATTATAGTCTTATTCACAATCAATAGAGGCTAAACTTGAGAGGCCATATCAATTCATCTTTATGCATACTCTTTAAAAGATTCTGTAGATTTATTTTTCATATTCTGGAGAGACAATCTATCGAGCACCCATTTAGACATGTGTTTATATTGCTAAGAAAAGTATTTGGACAAGTTAGTCTAGTATAGAATTTCAGTGCAGTTCAAATCATTTTACCATCTTAGTGCAGATCTAGACGAGCTTTATAGTGAATCAAAAGCTTGTATTCTAGGCATAGCCAACCATCTTCTTGATGAACATTTTGATGTGCACTTGAAGAAAAATGGTGCCCTTACATTTTTCAAACTCGAGCATTTTAACTTTTAGTGGAAGGACTAGATCTGGTACTAGACTAAGGTCCTCGATGCAATGTTATATAGTTTAGCCTTTTTAATCGCTTTTAGTCTTCTTTAAAAGAGTTATGACTTCCCTTTTTTAATATATGCTTCAGCTTGGTCTTTAATCACCTATTTAGCTTTTCCTCTTCATCAATAGTAGGGCCTGCTAATTCTTTTTGAGCAACTATGGTTCTTGAGCGTACCCTTCGCGAAAAGGCATTAGGGTTAATACTGATGATTGACTGTTATTAGCTATAAGGATATTTTGTTGCACATTTTGGGTATCAGCTGGTTATGCATTTTAAGCGTTAGTTATTTGTTCCTCAACTGGTACCCTTCGAATCCCCTAGCAGGAGTATCAATATTTATCTTTGGCTGTTGGAGAACTGGCTCTCTTGCCATTATCAACTCCATTATCCTTGTGATTTGAGCTTATAATTCTTTTAGCCATTTTAGCAAGGCCTTTTAGGTCTGTGGGCAACTTTCTTCTAAACTTTCCAATCTTGTCAAGTGGTCTTCAGCCATTCTTTTTATTCTAAGTCTAGTATAGTTCCTATAAATGTTAGTAATTGAGTTCATATAAATGGTTTGCAATGGTAGAACTTTAAGACAATTCCAAATTTCTTTGAGTTAATTAATTCTTTATTTATGAACTAATGAAATTAATAATCGTGTATGTATGTACATATATATTTATATGTATGGTGTGTGTATGCATCGTATAAGTGTATGAATGCATTTTCAGGGATGCTTACTTTAACAAAAGATTTCAAACTTAGAAATTTCCTTTAACTCTGTAACAAACTATATATTCACATCATTAATTATATGTATTACATCCAAGGAAAGTCTTAACTTGATTATATTGTTTTTGAGCCTTATCAAAAAATTGAAGTACAATATGCCTATATTCTCATGCAAGGTTAATCTGCATCTGTTAGACTTTAATCCTCTCCCCTATTTTCCTTACTTAGATGATGGTTGAGGGGATCTATTCTATGAGATGATCTATGTACATCTAACAACCAAAAGAATTAACTGCCCACCTTTTGCCATTATCTTCAAACCACTTTAGTTTATTAGCTCAATACGCATTCAAATCATGGTAAGCTTGTACCAGGGTATGAAATGTCATCTCCTCTGTATTGTGGTTCTAGTCCCATCTCAACAATAGTTATCATAAGGCCTTGTCTTTCTTTAAGTAGTTGAGATACCCTTCCATGCTCTTAGTCTAAGACAACTTGGAGTTGTTCATTCTTCTCAATGAGCTCCTTAACTAGAGATATGTATCAATATGCTATTTTCTTTCTCTTTCAAAAATAGCTTCCTTGGTTTCTTTTTCAAAACTTTAGACTTCCATACTCCTAACTCTCTTCCAAACATCATACCCTTAAATGGTCTTATCCGTTATGCATGTAACCTTGACTCATGCCTCTCTCTCCAATGTAAAGCGGCTATCTGAAGTGACGTTCTACAATCTTCATTCTAATTGACTAAGTCCATACTAGCTAAATTTAAGGTCTTAGGGATGCATTGCTATGACCCATATCTTTCCAAACCAATAATGGTGCATAACCCCTGGTGCCCTATATGCCAAGTAAAGGCATAAAAGCATATTACAAAGCATTTTGGTGAAAACAGAGGTGC
Source organism: Adansonia gregorii (assembly GCA_038382025.1). Lineage (NCBI taxonomy): Eukaryota > Viridiplantae > Streptophyta > Magnoliopsida > Malvales > Malvaceae > Adansonia > Adansonia gregorii. The sequence goes on from JBBYHO010007228.1 coordinate 3,876, forward strand.
CCTCTACGTTATATCATTAGAAGCCAAGTTCTTGAGTGTTTTAACTTATTATTTCTTGATTCTAGACTTGGGCCATTTTCTTTTGATGATTTCTAAAGATGGATAGAATGCAAGAAGTAAAATTTGACTTTTTTTACTTTTTCACCCCAAAAGTGGTTTCGAACCGAGATATATAATAACAAAGTACTTCTAAAGAATCTTCTTTTGCCCTTTTTTTCGCATGCATTAAGTGCTTGAATCATCTCAGCTAGAACAAGTAGAGTTGGTGCATGTTCCTTTTTAACCTGTTAAATAAATCCACTGTTACAGCCTCTACATGCCCCAACACTCTTGAGAAGAAAACCATCCCATATATAGCAAGAGCAAATGCATCCAGAGCTTTCCTAGTGTTGGACTGAGAAATATGGATAGATTGCTCTCTTGCTCAAAATACACATGGATGAACATTTAGTCAGGGTTGTGAAGGAGTTTTGGGACCTGTCATTTTGATGTTTCTCATTTAATCAACATGACATAACTCTAACTATGAAAAAGATTTTAGCTCTCTTCGGGCTTAGACCTTTAGAGCCAAGACCTTCTACTGTATAGAGTGCAATCTGACCAGCTTTTGTTAAAAATATAGTCAAATTTTGGATTTAGATTTCAAAGCTGACCAACATTATATAGAATAGAAAGGGAATACCAGTGTCATTTCTTGGTAGTTTCTCAAAAATATATCCAAATGCTACAAACTGGGTTTGCTTTGTATTTCCCCAATGATCCCATATTTCGTCTAGCTCTCTCAAATCATTTCGACAGAGGTCTAAATATGTGATCTTTGACAACTCTAGTACAAAAGACCTTGGTATACAGTCCCTATCTTTTTTCTAATTGAATTTGGACTCAAAATGAACCTCTTTAAATTCCTTGGAAAAAATCATTACATGTACTAGTTCAACCATAAAGTTAGATGAAAATTGATCGATGTCAAAATTCTTTTTTAAAGCAAGCATTCCTGCATGCATATGAGGAAAAAAAACACCAAAAAGGAAAAAGAATAAGTTAGTATCCTTAAGATATATTAAATTCAAATAAAATTTCAAAACAATGAAAATCACAAATTATTCAAATAAATAAATTTTAAAGCAATGAAAATCACAAATTATTCAAAAAAATATTAAAATTATCCAAATATATAAAAGTACGAAAATAAAGAGAAAAAGATAGCTTTATCGCTTGTTATGTCCCTACTTTTGGTGACACCTAAAATCTAGCATGGTTTTGATTAGAAGGTTAGTACGGTTCACTATATGAGGTTCATGTCAAATCTTTATTTAGATTCTTGATCGAATTCCATAAGTCTAGAAAAGACTAATGAGGTACCATATCCTTATACATCATGAAATTATGTCAAAATAGGTTTAATTCAATTAGGCATGTCTTCCAAGCTTGTAACAAGGCTAACACTCTAGCAGGTGGAAGAGTCTACACCCAATAGGTTTTTCACAGGCCTAACCAGAGGTTAATACCTTAGAAGGCAAAGCTACCTTACCCTTAAAAATATTGGGTACCTATGCCCCCTCCATATTTGACGGAGGAAACACTACTACACATGGACATAGTTTGTGTGAAGGGGCAAATAAACTTTTTTGCGACACAATAATAAAAATAAAGCTTAATATTTTAATTCCAAAAAAGATAAAAAAATAAAAGGATCAGTGCAAAATAAATATTAATATGATGAAAAGCAGTTTTTTTTCTTAAAAATGGAATTTAAAATTAAATACCAATTAAAACTAAATTAATTAAAAGTTAGGCAACAGATAATTAATTTTAGGCCTGACTCTCTAACAAGATCCCTAGTGGAGTTGCAAAGCTCTTGCATTATATCTCAGATATGAATCCTGAGCAAACCCAATTTGAATGGCCCTCATTCCTATATTTATTGATATATCATTATTTTATATTCTTACTTTTATGGGCCATATCATTATTAATACTTCTCATCTTTGAAGATTGGGTGGTTGAAATGAATTGCTTATATGACTTAGCCCTAAATAGTCATTATGAAATGACTATTTATTTGGAATCGCCACCAATCTATTTGAGCTAAATGAGATCAGTCACCTATTGAAATATGTTTTTTAAGGGTTATGAAACCTTGGAATACCAATTCTTTGGTCCATAATTATTCTAGAGATCATTTAAAAAGATCCATAAGTCAATTACAATCACAAGGATTGACCCTTTCGTGATGCCTTGAAATCGATACCTTATTAATTACATGTTAATTTGAATTTTAATTTTTATCTAGTTTCAACATATGGCATTTGATTTTAATTCCCAAAATAATATTTTATGAAACCTATTTATTATTCTGTGTCAGAAAAAATAAGGTTTTTGAAATTTTTGAAAATTAAAATCTCTTACGCACCCTATCGGAGGACCCATAGAACATGAAAGTTTTTTTATCATTCTCTTTTGTATGCCATTGGAAAACTAGAGGAATAAAAAAGTCTTTTTAAAATCAAAATATTTTTCTCACTCCGCTAAAGAGTTGGAGGAATACAAAAGGTTTTATTTTTTCAAAATGTATAAAAAAAATCCTAATTTCCACTTTGAGAAGAATATCTTGCTTTCAAAAAATCCGTAAAACCCATCTCATATTCTAAAAGAAATTCCACCATTATTCTAACTTGGAGACATTGCCTTAAATTTTCTAAAAGAAATTTTGATTTTGTTAAAAAATATTAATGGAGTATTTTAAGACCCGAAAATAATCTAAAATGATGAACATATCCCTAATGTATACCTTTAACATAAAAATATCCCAATAGCCATAAAAGACACAAAAATGATCATAGAAGGGTGAACCTATCCTAAATACACACCTCTGGTGTAAAAGCATCTCGGAGACTACATCAGACTTGGTTCTAAATTAATTACCAAAATACCCTTGGGGTATACCTTTAACGTAAAAGTATCCTAGTAACCCTAAAAGATACAAAAATATTCATAAAAGGATGAGCCTATCCTAAATACACACTTTCAGCATAAAAGCATCCCAACAACTAAATCGGACTTGGTTCTAAAGAAATTATCGAAATGCCCATAAGGTATAACTTTGACGTAAAAGTATCTTAGTAACTCTAAAGGACTCGATAAAGATAAAAAATAATGATTGTTACCCTAAATGGGTAGTTTGGATATCAAAAGTGACCTAAAATGCGAAAATGCAACTCAGTCCCTAAATTTTCAAAATCGTATTTCATACCCTAATGGAAAATTAAAAGAATACGAAAAGTTTTAATATTTTCTACACCTTATCAGAGGACAATGGAATGCTAGAAATATTCTAAAAACTCTAAATCAGTGATATATGTTAGAAATGACCATTTTGACCTAAAATGCTCGATTTTCATAATGTTTCATAAAATTTTCTAAATTTATAAATTAGTCCCTACATAATTAAAAAACAAAATAAACATCAAATATATTAAAATAAACACAAAAATCATATCCAAAGAATACAAGGGGGATTTCACCACTTTTCTTTGGCCTCAAAACAAATTTTTCAATATTTACACAAAAATCCATAAACTTTCTAAAATTACAAAAAAATCCCAAAAACCTTAAAAAATGTATTTTTACTTCATAAAATGGATAAAATGCATTCTTAAATGTGTATGATAGTTTTGGTCAAGCATGTGATGGCTAGAAATTATTTTCAATTTTTTTTTACAAATTAGTCCTTAAACTTTTTATATTTAAGAAATAGCCACAATAATAAAAAAATCATTGTATACATATGCATGAGTTTTGGCTAATACCATATAACCACCAAACAAAAATTTTACAACTCAAAAATCACATATCCAAGGTTTATCAAACACAAATCAACATTATGATATAATAAATCATAAAATAAATATATAAACACATTATCTCAATATATCAACAGGAAAATACTAAGGAATATAGCATACATATGATCCTATATATATGATAAATATAATACAAAAACCAACATCATATCAACAAAAACATGATTCATGAAGAAAAACAACTTATTAACAAGTAAAATTAAACAAAACAATTAGATCAAAGAAAATGGTCATATTTAGTTTTTCAACATAGATCAAAATCCACGAAATTAAGCAAGATATTGGCTCACCAATAAGAGGAAAAATAAGCAAAAATGAAGAAAAACTAAAGCTTTAGGAAGAAATCTACCCTAACAAAGCTTTAGAACTTGCAAAAAAAAATTCAATATTTTGTAGTTTTTTCTTCCAAGCAAAATCCCTAAAATGAAAAATCCTCCCCCTATTTTTAAGGGGTAGGTTCGACCAAATGGATGAAAAAAATCCCCTTGGTAGAAATTCATTCCAATTTTTAATTAATTAAATTATTTTGTTTATTATTTGCATTAAAAGCTGAGATGCATCAAATTGACAAGCAATTGATAGTCATTCCCAGTATTTTGTCATAAGTATCTAGATAATATCATCTAATGGGCAATTAGAAACCAACTAAACTAGTTAATGGAAAAGTTAGAAATGAATTAGACTAGTTTCCATGGTAGTAGAAACAAATCCATAATAAAATTAAAATAATAATAATAATAATAAATAGAAAAGAATTAAAATTAGAATTAATAATAAAAAAATTGGAAATGAAATAATGAAAAAAAAATATTGATTGGAAATCCAAAACTCGTAATATTATATAAGAAAATCCTTATAGAAGAAAATTGATACATAAAAAATTCAAAGCTCATAAAATAAACTGAATTTTCAAAAATTGATTTAGCATGAATTTAATAGAAATGTTTTAAGAATTTTAAAAGTTATGAACTCAAAAAAATTCAATGGAAAAACTCTATGAGTAAAAAACTATGTAACTTGGAAACAAGACAAATACCTAAAATCAATTGAAATTTTTCAAAACTGATTTTATGGTAATTTAGTGGGAATATTTAATGAATTTTGGAGTTTAAAACTTGAGAAATTCTATCAAAATTTTACTAATAAAACAAGGCTCGTATTTTGGAACGAGAAAAATTTTTAAAAAGTGCATTGAAACTTATAAAATGAGTTAAATACAATACATAATCCAAAATATTAATTAAAAATAGTAAAGATGAAAATAAGAAATCTGAATCAAGTCTTTACTAAAAATTGGCTAGCAAAATACTCGTGATATTATGAGAAATTCATAAAAATCATTAGAAAAATTAACAACTTGACAGCTTGTGGTATCAAATGATAGTATATAATTTTTACTGAATATTTTTGTGTTCTTGGAATGCATATCAATACAAAACTACACAGTTGTGGATAAAAATATACGACGGTTCAACTTATTAAGTTTTATGAAAAAATTCTAGAAAAATGCCTAAAAACTAGAAATTTGACCATGACATTATCTAGAGAAATGATACTTAAAATTTGACAAAAGAATATTTAAAAACTAATTTTTCTCTTGAATATTCGTCATTTTATTTGAAATCAATCTTCAAATGGCACTTTTTCTATCACGTGTCAATATGGCCATCTATGCATGACAAAATAAGTTACAAAAATATGTAAATTACCTAGGAAAGGTCGACCCTTATCATGGCGACAGCTATGTTCCTAGTCTTGGATAATTGGGACTATTGAAAAAAGGATCTCAATGAAACTAGTTATCTATAACATAAGCCCAAAATTTCCTTACAAAACCTAACTATAAAAGCATTATGTTTTTCCATCCTTGTTATATGATTGATACTTTTTTGCTTTTTGAGAATTAGGCTTAGCCGCACGGATAAAACATTGAAAAGAAAGGCATTTTCCTTTTTGGTTCTTCTATACAGAAAAAGTGTTCGATTAAAGGAAGGTCTATGAAACCTAAGCTACTAGCATAGCTCTCAAAAAAGGAAGATCCCAAGCTTAGTGAAGGTTTCTTGAGTTATCCATATGGATCACCATTGACAGTCAAATAGTTGGACTGCTATTCGGTTTGCGGCAATCGAGCTTTGTCTACAAGAATGAGCAAATCTCAAATTTAACCAGGCACTTTATCAATCCCTCAATTTGAGGTATGATTTTTGTTTTCATGTTCTTGAACTTTTAGATTAGTTAAAAACACACAAGTTGATCTTTCAATGGAATTTGGTACGTTAGATTTTAATTATTGTGCTGCGTACATTAGTAATTTAATTTTGATTAAATTATTTTATTATTATTTTATAAATACGAGCATGACTCAATTCCAACACATATTTTATGTTCTATTCACATAGACCATGGATGTCAATTTTTGATTTAATTAAAAATATTTAATTATTTGTTAGCTATTAAAAACTTTTATTTTTTAAAATATATTAAAAATACAATATTCTCAATTAATAAGTTTGAGATATCAAATCGATTCATAACTTTACATGCATGACAAATACATTAATCTTATTAAATCCAATAGTCAATTTGTAAAATATTAATCGTATAAAAAATTACAAAAGTTTGTAAAACTCATTTAGTTTTATACTACTATAAGTAGATCCTTCCAAAAATAATATTATATTATATAATTAAAAAATGAGCCAAGTAGACTAGGGTCGAGCCTTGAATGTTGGAGTTATGGCTCGGTCTGTTTTTTAAATGTGGATTCAATTTTTGCCCAAGTTCATTTTCTTCAAGCTTAATTCCTTCGTCCAAACACTCTCATATATTTGGTGATGAACACCTCTATTGATCTCCTTTTTCTTTTTAATTTCAAATACTAAAATTAAAATGTTCATCTTTTAATATTTATGTCAATATTGCTTTTTGAAGAAAATAAATTTTCACAAATATAACCAAAAAACAAAAAATATTTTCGTTAAGTCATTCAAATATGAGAAAATTTCTAATTTTCTGAACAATCTTCATATTTTCCAAGAAATATTTTCTAGAAGTCAATTTTCGAAACAAACATAATCATATTTTATATTATCTATTTAAAAAATTATTAAAATTTTCGTAGAAAAACATAGGCTGTAACACTAATTTTTTTTAAAAAAAAATGAAAATTTAACTTGTTTCATTAATTAAAAAATTTTGACGAAAAAGATTTCAAATAATTTATTAAAATAGCGAGTATATTTTATTATATTCGATTCCATGCGCACAAGAATGTCAAATTGTAGATTAATTAATTCTTGTACTCGTGCAAAACAACAGGTTTAATCTTTGCGTTTTAATTTCAAAAGATCGAAATTCTTAATTTATGGGAATTAATAATGCTGTTTAATTATTGGCAAAGTCTACGTTAACGGTATTGACATGGTCATTAATTTGGACGCCATAGCATTTTTGGATAGTTTTAAAAGTGGAAAATTGATAATTAAATGGAACTTTTTTTGGTTATTGAATCCAAGTACCATTTTACTTTTCAGTTTCATTTATATATATATATATATATATATATACACACACATATATAGATAGTAGCGACAACAATCAAATGAAATCTAAAAACAATTAATAGAAAGAAAAAAAAAAGTGAAGATGGAAGGGTGGAATGACATTGCAAAGATGCAAAGTTTTAAAAGATGTAGCACTAATAATAGTAAGTATTACTGAGAAGAATTGATGATTAATTGTTGGCAAAACATGTCAAAGTAAAGCATGCCACTACTACCACCACCACAATTACTTTTAATTAAATTAGAAAAAGGAAATATCAATCATCGAATTCTCTCTCTTTCTCTGTTTGTCTTCTGTCTGTCAGCCTCTTCCAACCATATTCTATGTTTGTGGATGTAGAAGAAGTGACATCACTATCACATGGAATTCTGAAAATAATCATATATATATAT
>JBBYHO010007239.1:0-12083 GCA_038382025.1 Adansonia gregorii
ACGACATTGACAGAGTAAGAGCCTGACCCTAAACCCATGTTTCGGAGCAGACAATGAAAATAATAAAGAACATTGAAAAAAAAAAGCCAAATTAAAATTTCTACTATGAGCTTATAATTGAAGGAAAAAATATGAGGTAAAGACATTTTGAATGTTGTTAGCATTTAGAAAAATTATATAAAACACTACGTGGCAACCCAAACTCTTGCTCAAGATTGTGTGAAGTGAAGGGCTAATTTTAGTAGTTTTGGTTTTTATTCTTTTCTAATTGATTGCAAAGATATCCTTCCATTATCTTACCTTTTTTTTTTCCCATGTCGAAGTCCAAATAAAATTGAGATGTGATCTAATTAATTGCTAATTTGTTTGTTTTAAAAATACGTTGGTCAATTTATTTCTCTTTGTTCATCGAATAAAGAATTATTTCACTCATTGATGTGTATTGTAAGGATTAGCCTTTGCTCAAAGAGTAATGAACCTTTGGTACGGAGCGATTCAGGTATTTTTACGTCCCAATCGCACCACCGGTGATCCTTAATGCAACATGGTGAGATATTCTCATCTTGCTGAGGGGTCTTTTTACAATTTTGGGCTTCTTTTTCTAATATATAATAAGATATTTTATTATATAATAAATATATATATTTTACTTTTTTATAATAATTTAAAGAACATAATTTAACAAATATATAAATTTATTATTATAAAATTAATATAAATTAATTAAAAATAAAGTTACATTAATAATAATAATAATAAATAAAAATATTATTTGATATATTTTATTAATTTTTAATTATTTATGAATAAAATTATTCTTTGGTAAAATTATAATTTTAATAAATTTGGATTATTAATTAATTTCATAAATTTCAAATAAAATAAAATTTTCATTATATATATATATTTTAATTAAGTGTCCTTAATGATCATTTTATATTCTCATTTATTGTTATCATTGATTTTAATCCCACAGTTATAATACTTAATCTCACCACTGCATTAACTAATTTTATTGCTACTTCTGTTTTCAATTTCACCAAAATCAATTTCATTACTCATTCAAATGGATCCTAAGACGTTAAGCTCGCTGGACTAATTGTACTTATGTTTCGTATTTTATTATTTTATTAAGTAAATATTTTTATTTAATTTTAATTTAAAATATTTTAGATTAGATCAAAGTTGAGTTAGAATTTGGTTTTAATCCACAGATATTTCTAATAAGTGAGTAAATGAATCTTAATTCTTAAGTTATCATCTCCATTTCTTACCACCAATTTTATTTCTTTCGTTCCTGCATCAAAGGAAGTACAAACAGTAAGGGGAGATCTTGAACAAGAAATTAATATTGAAATCAGAATAAGAGTCAAACATACCAAAATTAGACCTTGTTTGGTAGGGAAAGGAAAAAGAAAAAGGATCTAAGAAAAATAAAATTTTCCATCTTTTCTTTCGTTTGGCGGAATATAAAAAAAAAAAAAAGAAAGAAAAAGAGAAGGAAAGCGAATGGATTTACGCATTTCATTTCTTTCCATATTTGATCTTTCTAAATGTGAGAGGAAAACACTTCTTCTCACACTCAATTCCAGTTAAATTAACAATTTGATATACAATTTTATCATTCACATCTTTGTTTTCCTCGATTTCCATCGTAGCAAACATAACAAAGGAAACATAATTTTCCTTTTTCTCCCTTCGTTTTCTCTTCCTCCATTTTTTTTTTCCTTACCATAAGTTTTGAGCGGCACAATTCAGTAGGCGTGATCATTTAGATTTTGACGATTGGTTTGGTTTTTTTGGGCCAAATAAACACTATATATATGGCCTAAACAAGGTATGCATTTGTCGCCGTTTGAATCTATGCTTTTTTATAAAAAGTCACTTTTATTCCTCGATGATGATCGTGTTATTCACTTCGTTTGAACCCTCTCAAATCCTACATAAACCCAGGAGACGCTTGATTGGAGAAGCTGAGGTTGGCAACATTCTCCGACTGTTGCTGCAACAAATTGTTGAAATCAGATTCGGGTTTCAAACATTGCTGAGCTTGAGGATGTTGGCCTTGGGCGTGAGATTTTCGAAAAGCGATCTCGGCCTGGGTCTCAGCAAGTTGCCTCTCTGCATTGTGTATCTGTTGCTGCAACAGAAATATGAGCCCAACGCAGCCATAGACAGGATCTTCCACCCGACATTGCGCCTCAAAGTACAAGGAATTTGCTGCTTCGGCTCGAAAATGGGTTGGGAGTTGCTAGATAATCAGAAGAAAATAACGTGAATTAAAACCATGCATGTCAGTTTCAGTCAGGTTGGTTCAAAAACTATAATTCTATGCATTTAAAATCAACACCTTCATTAAACAAACACAATATATACATATATAGTCATAATTTATTAACAAGAAATCTTGAATGTGTTCAATTACAAACGTGATCTTGTGAAGGAAAAAACTAGTAAAAAGAAAGTAACATGGCTGGCAGAATAACTTGATATCAATTATCAAATAGGTTTAATAGTTATTTGCATTGCCATTGGACAATAAATCTAACTCTAAACCCAAATTCAGAATAATATATATATATATATATGTATGTATCAAGATTTAAGATTTTACCTGAAGTAGTTTTGCGACATTGCTGGCGCCATAGATTCGGTGGACAGAAGCAAATCTTTGAGGATTATTAGATGGAAAATAAGGAGAGAAAATGCAGTCGGGAACGCATCTTCTTCTCAGATATCTACAAGCCGCACAGCGGCCAGAATTCATGGCTCCAAAAATATCTATTCAAAACCCACCAATGGATTCTCACGATCTCTTTTTTCATGGAAAAGTAAATCTACTAAAGATTTGAATTAATATATAGGAGAATTTAGTCAGTGAGAAGCAATGGAGAAAATTTTTCCTTCCAACGTCTACTTTGTCTTTTCAAATTTGGGGATATTTGGAAGGAAAGTTGACATATTTTCATAGTTTGGATATGGCAACTAATTAACCTTCTTCTTCTTTTCTTCTTTTTTAATCATTATTAAGTAACGAATTCAAAATAAAGCCCTAAAAATGGAGTAGAGATTTTAGCTGTTTATTATACAAGATTTTAGAGCAAAAATTTAGTCCCCTTGAATCATAACAAACATATATATATATATATATTATACGGTGTACACATTTTATTATTAGTTTCATTTTTTTAAGTACTTATATCTCATGTACTGCAAATTATATTCAATGAATCTTTGTCCGATATTATTCTAAAATTGTTATAAGTGTACTGCTGATGCAGTCTAATTTAAAGAGAAGATATTTAGGCAAGACAATTTTAAGAAGTTTTTTTTTTTTTAGGTTAATGTAAATGGATTTTTGGAAACATTACCACGATTATATAATGCGTAAATTGAAGGGATCAAAATTTTTGCTTCAAAAATCTTTAGAACACAATGATAAATCAGAAAATGAGAGTGGGAGATAGTAACGGAATCAGAGTTTTTAATTTAGTGGGTAGAAGTGTAATATTTAAATTTAGAAAAGTAGATCTATTTCATAAGTCGAGTTGAATTGTAATTAGAAAAATTTTAAAATTCAAGTTTAAATTCAAATTTGATACGACCAGGCTTGAAAGCTTGAATCACTGTTTAAAAAATAATAAAATATAAAAATTTATTTTATATTAATATTTATATATTTTTATAATTAAAATTAAATAAAAATATTATTTAATTAAATAATTTAATCTGAACCAAATCAATTTAGATTATAAAATATTATACTCAAACTTGATCCTCGACTAAAATTAATTACAAATTATTTTATATATCTAAACTTATTTATAATTAAATTATATGTATTACAAAAATTTATAAACTTGGGAGGGGCAACCATAACCCTTAGTTCCATCCATGATGGAAGAGAATGATTTGATCCTTTGAGAGATTAAATATATAAACATGTGTTGAAACAAGTGCTAATAAAAGCATTTATAGACCTTAATAGTTACTTTGAACATCCACTCGTAAAAGTTATTATGTCCCTCTTGAAAGATCACAAATTTTAAAATAAAAAGACACTTCCAACATACATAGTTTTAAAAATTTCAAGACAAAAATAATCTTGATTTCAAAGGATAATCTTTCCTTCCAAATCTTAACTCTCAACACTTATTGCAATTTACACGATGTCTAAACTTCTTTTAAAGTAAAATTTCGTACTAATTTGACCGTATAAACATAACATAGAGTATATAACTGTACTATACGTTATAGAGAGTACTATTTTGGACTTTTACAACTAGTAAATAAAACTTTATTTCAATAAAGAAAAAAAAAAAACTAAAGCTTAGAATAACTTAGTTACTAAATCAAATAGATTAGACCTACTCACACTGAATTATGTGTATAACTTTTCTTAATTTAAGTTGATTTATCTCAACTCAAATTATTATTTAATAATTATAAATATTTTATTTAATTTTAATTATAAAAATAATAAATATTCATATAAAGTTTTTTAATATTTTATTAATATATAAATAGTAATTCAAGATTTTGAACACAAAAATATATAAAATTTTTGAATTGTGAGGCGGCTTAACTCATGAAATCCTCTAACTTAGGTGAAAGAACATAGATAAATAGAAATTTGCATAGAAACAAGCCAAGATGGCAAATTCAAGTTTCCTATTTATTTATTTATTTATTTGTAATAAAAATAATGCTTGGTTTTGAGCCAAGCATATATATATATATATATATTATAGAGAGAGAGAGAAAGAGAGACTATTACAAAACCCAAATAAAACAAACAGCAAACGCATGTCCAAGTTTCTTATTAACCAAACCAAACTATATTATATTATATATATATATATATGGGGGCAATACATAACTATATTAAATCCCATCAACTAGTTTATTGGAGCTTCTAGTTCATGATTGGATTCAGATGCATGCAACGATGTTGTCATTCAAAATGAGCGCCGAAGCTGAGCAAGGAATCTAGGAAATCATCATGTTCCCAATTCTGCAATGATAAGAGCCAAAATCGGAACAGAAAGAAAGAAAGTTCGCATATGAAGAAAATAATTTGATTTAAATGTAAATTATAAGCCATAATTCATTTTGTACTAATTCAAAGAATGAAAGCTTGACTGATGATGATGACATGCCTGATTGTTTGATGAATCAACTTCAGCTGGAGCATTGTTCGCCCGAATTATGCTGCTGGGGTCAGAGTCAGTCAATTGTTCCCCTCCTTCCCTTTGTTGCTAAATATATTACAACAGATGGATATGAGAGTCAGACTAAATTTGTTGTATATAACTTATAAAACAATGATTTGGTTTATAGAATGGTGTGTTAAAAGTACATAAATATCAGATTTATGAAGGGTAGAAAATGAACATGCCTGATTAATGTTTTGAACAAACTGGGTTGGATTCGATTCATTCCAAGGGCATGCATCGCCAGCAATGTTGGTGTTCAACAACTTTTCAATATCACTTTGAACCTGGGCAGACCCACGATTATTGTGAGTGAGAAATTAAAGGAAGCGTTAGCGGAATGTGGAAGAGGTAGAGGGGGATCCTTGTTTGGGAAGCTGGAAAATAGTGGACTTGCCTGGTTAAGAGCTTGCTCACTCCAAGGACCCGTGTCATCCAGGGGCAACAATTCAGAGAAGTCAGAGTTCAGAAGTTCATCCAGAGTGGGGTAGACTTCCGGGAAAGTTGAGCTGATGGTGGAAAATTCAGGATTCTGGTTGCCATCCCCACCACCTTGTTGCTGTACCAACGAAAACCAATTGTTCAAGTACCTAACAGAATCAAAGATCAATTGAACCAATTCAATCAATAGCTAGAATTGAAATGTAATACCTGATTAGAGAATTGATACTTGTTTGACTCAAGGAGGACGTCGCTGAGGTAGCCTTCACCGAGTTGTTGAGAAAGATCAGTAGTGTTGTCAAGATTATTAGGAGCATTGTTCATCAGTTGATCAGAATTATAATCAGTTACTCCTGGATTGGCAAGACCGGGCAACATCGAAGTGTTTGCTTGTTGGTGTGCTGCAGCCAAGGCTGGTGAATCTTGGTTTGTGCCATCTAATCCTGAGGAAGAGAACCCTCCGTGAGCCATAAAATGAAAAGTTTGATTCCCCATGGAGGCAACATTCATGTTCTCATTGCAAGTTCTATTCATTGAGCCATAGCCACCATTGAAACGGGTTTGACCCATTCCAATGAGCTGTCCATTAGTAGTCAATCTCATCCCGGCGTGGCTATTGTTGTCGCTGCAACCAGGATTCAGACTAGGGTGGTCGGAAGCGCCAATACTTCCAATGATTCCAGTGCCCGGAGTAGAACTATATGAATGGAGACCAGATGAGCCAAGTCTGAACTGTGATGAGGAATCAGCATTATAAAAATCTGGCCTTGCTTGAATCTGCTGTCGGTACGTTTGCATTGAGTTTGCACCATTCATCAGGCCATTCGAAGCATTGATTGACCCAGTAGAAAAGCGACCATTCACTGACAAATTCGATCTGTTTGCAAATCCCAGGCGATTACCCTGGTGCTGATAGAGAGGATTCATGTTGCCAGAGACCAGTCGCTTGTTAGCTTGATGGCCCAATAAACTGGATTGTCCATAGCCATGTTGTCTCTGAGCTGAGTTGCTGCTTGAAGCAGTCTGATTCGCAAACAGTAAGAACCCATGTCTGGCAGCATTATGAGCCGAATAAATACTCCCTCCATATCCTTGTTGGTATGTTGGTCCACTCATTCGTTGCATTTCTTGCAATCGAGAATATTCTTGGGCAGTTTTCATCAACAATGGATGGCCAGATGCGAAGCTCGACTTAAGGAACCTCTCCACTAAGACCTTTGATGAAAAACAACTCCTCTCTGCTACACGCTTTAAGAAGATCCGATACTTCTGCAATATTTGCGTAAGCGCATGGAGGCATTAGGGATTACAATCCATTGAGGAAGTGTAACATTAAGATTCTAAACAAACAGATTTTACATTGTTTTCTTGCGTTTCAATCATGGATAAAATAAACTTTTATTTTATGCATTAACATGTAAAAGTGTAAAAAAGGTAATATTATATACGTAACAATGTAAGGGAAATGATGAATCCAAAAATCTTTTATTTTTAAGAGCATATTGACTGTTGAATGTTAAGAGCGAACAGCATACTTTTTTTCTTTTTTTTTTTTAATTTCCTTTAACACAATGGCTTTAGATTTTAACATCTCACGTTCATCTTCTGCTAAAATCTTTATTTTTTATTTTTTGTAAACACGTGTTATATATTGGTAGAGTGTTAAACTCTTCAATGCTCGTAATCTCAAAAAATATTTATAAAATCTCAATTTTCCTGTTCTTTAAATTTTATAACTGTCTTGATTATACGAGTCATAAAATTTCACCTATATCTCTCAACTTGTTATGATCAGAAGCATTCATCAGTATATGTAATACATGATTAACTAGCTAAATCCAATATTAATTCATTACGTATAGTGTTAACTTAATGTGCCAAAACAATTTATAAAGTATATAATTGGGGGCAATATTATAAAAAGAATGACTATTACACCTCTTATGTTTTTTTGGGTTGATCCCTGGACCATACTGGAACAAAAAAGAGATTTTGATATTAACATATATAATTAACTGATTTCCCCATTATGTCTAGTGTATAAGTTGTCCCAAGTTGTTTCTACAATCAGATACATCAGAATTACTAGTAAAGTTATTCTTTAGATTTTGCTGTGCTATATATCTATATAGATATATATATATAGAGAGAGAGATATGTTAATTAAGTTTATAATTAGTAAAGCAGTTGAGAAAGATTATAATTAAGGGGATGTAAGTAAATAACTAGCCAAAAGCAAACCTGTAAATGACTGGCCACATTTTCTCTGGTTAAGCCTTGCACGTTCATATGCTCAAGAATCTTCTTGGGGACAGCTTCTGCTTCAGTTAAACGTAAAAATTAATATATATATATATATATATTATATATATTTTATATATAAGACCACCAAAATGATCATCACTTGGCAGCAACTGAAGCAAGCTAGCTAAATCGGCATTTTAGAATCATAATTATGTAATAATATGAGTAAGGACGATATATATATATAACATAAGCAAGATATCCACTTACTTTCAAGGCCAATATGGCTTAAGGCTTCCAAAAACTGGTTGTGAAGTGAATTTGTCCAAACCACCTTGGCCTTCTTGGCCTTTTTAGGTGCAGATGCAGCTTCTTGTTCTTGACCATTCTTGCCCTTTCTTGATGCCTTTCTTTTGGATCCCCTTCCAGCATTCTTATTATCATTATTCTTTTCATCATTCGCAACCGATGACACAGATTTTATTATTTCGCCGTTAGATAATTTTCCCGCTGACGACGACGACGATTCTCCTTCAATAAAGCTTCCAATTTCCTCAATAACAACTGATTTTCCTTTCTTAGCAGCTACTGCATATTGCCATACATTCTTGAGACCATCGGGGTTTACAGGTTTAACTATAAAAAACACAGCTCCTCCCGCTAAGCTTTCTAACATGACACTTTCTTTGTCGTCTGAGGACATTACTGCATCAAAAAGCAAAAGATACGTGATCCTTTAAATTTGCTATATATTGACGAAATGTATACAAGAAAAATAAGATGAAACTGCAAAGGTAGACTACGCAGTTTAAAGAAAGCTTTCCAGCAAGAAAATGGTATGGTTTAGCCTATAGCATAGAGAAAAAGTGTATGGTATAGTATAGATAATACTTACTAATGACAGGTAGTTTGAATTCTCGGTTGATTTGCTTTTGAAGCTCAATCCCATTCATTTCAGGCATATGAAGATCGGTGACCACTAGGTCAATGCCTGGCTGTGCTCGAAGAGTGGACAAGGCATCCTTCGGGGTTTTGACACTTGCAACTGAAATGTACATGCGTACAAAAAGAAAAAAAAAAAAATTAAGTTTACAAGTTTACAATACGGATGAAGGAAGTTTACAATTTCAGCTCTTTTCATCAAATGTAGGGAAAAAGAATTGGGCTCAAGTCATCGGCAAGTGCAAGATATGTAGTAGATTAGATACGGCACTATCGCTACGTGGATGGTTGAAAAGTTAAAAAGTAGTAAAAAAAATTGTGTTTGGAGAATAAAATTATAGGAAATGAATGTAATTTTTTTAATCGAGTAGTTTTTTTAGAGTAAAAGGACGTGTTAATATCTTTAATTTTAAATTTTTACAATAATTTTTTTATTTATTTTATTAATTTTAAATTAAATTAATATTACTGGATTTGATAAAATTAAACTCAGGGATTTGATACATAATATTAATTAAAAAAATTTTAAAAGTTTGAAAAATGAGGAGGAAAAAGGTGATGAAATCACCATTTTAAATTATAATTAAAGGCAAAAAGAAAAAGAAAAGGTGGTGAAATCCGAGAGAGAGAGAGAGAGAGAGAGAGAGAGAGAGAATGATGAAAATATAGAGCCTTAGAAAATTAGGATTGGAAAAATTGGCATGCACGCAGAAAAGCCTTTGTAAAAATCATAGTGTATATCAATATAAGTACCAAAAACAAGAGAGTAAACAATAATAAAGGGAAAAACAAAAAAGAAAAGCCTAAATTCTTACCTTCATAACGCCACTCTTTAAGCATTGCAGTGATGATTGCCAGAGAAGTGGAATCATCATCCACCACCAAGATTGTGATCTTCAAAAAGGACGAGTTTAGGGAATTTTTAGGGTTTGAAAACTCTGTTCCAACTGATGATATCTCAGCAGAAGCCATAATTTCTTTTTCTTTTTTGCTTAGATAAACCCAGTTGGATTCTGAATTTGCAGCAACAGTAGGACAAATATATACTGTGAGCACCCAATGAAGTAAGCGATTCGTGGATGCAAATTAGGTGTTACAAATGGCAGGCAACTGGGTTTTTAAGGCAGACAGACTGGGTTAATTTACACAAAAAAAAAAAGGTACTTTTTCTTTTTCTTTTCTTTTTTTTAACTGATTGAATTTCCAGTTTCTTTCATTGTTTGAAGCTGTATATTGTGGTTGAAACTGTGAGGACAACATGGATTGAAGTCGCCCCCTGAATTTTTACACTAATTAATGGCGAAAATCCAGTGCAGAATCTATATTAAATGCAATTTGCCATAAATAAGAGGCTCTTACTAGGAAATCTTTTGTATAGAAGATCTGTCAATCTTTTTGTTCAAACTCTCTTACTTAGATTCAACATATTTTCCATTTTAGGAGAGTTTTCATCCTCATCATATTGTCCCCCATGTCCTAAATCTATTTGTTGGAAAAGAATCTATAAACATGAGTAATAATAAAATTATTATTAGAAGGTTGAAGAAGTTGATTGGAAGATAGTTTTCAATTTTTTTAATAACTAAATTTTTAGATGAATAAGAAAATTATTATCATAATAAATCTCTACTTGTTACTAATAAGTTTACTTAATTCGAAAGGACCAACTATTTCTATTAAGAAACGTGGGTTCTTAATCAAAAGCACTAGATAATTAAATTTAGACACACTTCTTAAAAATATATAAGTTTTGTAATATTTTTTTAAAAAATAATCATATTATTTTAAATTTTCAGGTCCTTTAATCTTTATTTTCTATTTCTTTAAAAAAACATATATATGAATAATTTCACACAATTGTATAATAAGTGTATTTATTAATTTTTGTCGCATGAATCTACTATTACAAGAAGAAAAACGCTAATAAATGGGACTAACTATTTAATGACACAGCATAACGGTATTTAACGATATAACGATCATATCTTATCTAAAATATTATTGAGCAAAACGCATTACATGTTTTAACAATCTAAAATAATGGGATTTAACGATATAATGATCGATCATACTTCATTTATAATATTATTCACATGAAACACGTTTTAACTATATAACTGTCATAACTTATCTATAATATTATTGACATGGAGTAGTTCAAAAAACAATATTTAACGATTTATCTATAACATTATTGACGTGGAATACAGTATTTTTTTATATATATAATGATGCTCTTAGTTTAAGATAAAAAAAAGATTACAAGCGATATAACTTGAATCTTAGATTTGCTTAATGTCATTTTTTTAATAATAACTGCATAAATTAATTAGATTAAACTTAAGATTTATAGTACTTTTCTTTAAAAATTGTATTAATGTTATTCATTAACATTTTACAAATTGAAGGCATATTTATCCAAATTTAATTGATCATTCCTAAAGTTTTAAACAATCTAGACTTTACTATTTTTTTTATATTTTTGTATTTCTATTTTGAAACTATAACCTATGAAGTGTTGCATTAATATTGATGATTGATTTTCAGTAAATTAAAATCCATTACAAAGTGTAGTGAAAGAGAAGAAAATTTTAAAGTAAAAAGTGCTTTTAAGTTCAATCAACATATCAATGGAGGGAAAAACGTAACCAAAAAAATCTCACTCCAAAACATTACAAACCATCCGCATTAAAAAAAAAAAAAAGTAGCACGTGGCAGCAGTTTGATAACTCCATTTGTTGGGCCAGACTGGAGGGCTTTTTTTTGTGGTTATCATCCCTATATAAAGTCAATAAATAAGAGACTAATAAATGTCGATTAATATGATGGTTATCCAACAATAAACTGAACTTATTCCCATGGATTCCTTTCAAAATTACTCCATTAATTAAGTTTGTTTTTATATAATAAGCAGAGATTTTTAATTTCACAAAATAATAATTATATATCTTATTTTTTAAATTATATTTGAGAGATATATATTATTTTATTAATTTTATTTATAAAATTTAAAAATTTTATTAATGAAATAATTAATTTATTGATCACTGTTACAAGCAATGTCAAATTTGATTAATACTAAATAGATCGTAATTTAAAAATAAAAAATTAAATATATTAAAATTTTAAATTTATATAATATATTTTTTTAAAAAATAACTGTTAAAATTATCTGAATTAATCTAAATTGTGCAAATACTAAATTTAACACACAACTAAACAACAGTATTTAATTAAGAAAAG
>JBBYHO010007250.1:0-13739 GCA_038382025.1 Adansonia gregorii
TTCATCTTTTTCATTTTTATTAATTAGTATTTTGAATAATGTGTTGAATCCAATTCATTTCTATAAATTTGAAAGTATTTTTGGAATTTTCTCGTTTTCAAAATATAGAGTTTTCTAGTATGTGAATTGTTGGTTAAATTTTTCTAAGTTTAGAATTTTTAAATTCATATTATTTCAGTCTTTAAAGCTCTAATTTTTTATGAGTTTTTTATTTTTTTAAATATTAATTTTTCTATAAGAATTTTTCTCATAAAATTTTACGATTTTAGGATTTTCAATCAAGATTTTTTTTTTCATTATTGTGATTTTATTTCTTTCATTTCCAAATTTAGTTTACGTTTATTAATTCTAATTTTATTTTTTTATTCATTTTATTTTTAATGTTAGAATTATATAAGCTAGTTTAATGGAAATTAGTTTAATTAAATTCCATTTTTCCTTGAACCAATTTAGTTCGTTTCTAACTATGTTATTAGTTGATTTTATCTTAATTGTCATTAAGATGATGGGTCATATAGGATGACTGGCACAAAATGACAAGATTAATTAATTCTAGTTATCTTAATTTAAAAATACCCAAAAAAATTTAACAAAACTCATAAAAAAATAAATTGATTTTCAGCCAAGGGGATTTTTCAGCCTCGTTGGCTGAACCTCCCTCTTATAAATAAGGTAAGGATACTCCATATAAAAGGCTATTGGTTTTTCATGAGAAAAAAAACACTAAAAACACTAAATTTTCCAAGTTTTAAAGCTTTTTAAGATAAAATTTCTTCTAAAAGTTTCAATTTTTGCTCATTCCATGCATGATCCTTCCTTTTAGTAAGCCATTTGAAGACTTGGGCTCATAGATTTTGATCCATGTTAAAAGCCAAGTCTGAAAGCTATGATCAATCTTTCTTGATTTAATTGTTGTATTTTATTTTTATTGGTAATAATTTAATTTTATAATAAAAATATATGCTTGATTGTGAGAATGATGTTATGATATTATGAATGTGATTTTGTACTATTTTTCTTGGTATTTTCATGATTGATTGTTTTTAAAGTTTGTTCATATGTTCATATCTCATGATTTTTACGCATCATGATGATGATGATGATGATGTGAGCATGGTAGAAATTAGGATATAAGTTGATATTCATGAATCATGTTGTAAAAGTATTTTTCTTCTTGTTTACTGACGTTGGCCGAATTTGATGATGATTTCTAAGTGAATTTTCATGTTTGATTTCATGATATTTTGGACTAATTTGTTATGTTTAAAAGTTGTAGAGACCTAAAAATACTTTTTCAATTTTTTTAAAGGTCTTGGAAAGATGTTTCTATGCTTGGCCAAATTTAAAAAGGGCTTATTTGTGAATTTGTGATTTTTTAGGCTATATATAAATATGAAAACTTTAGGAATTAAATTGCAAAATTGAAAAATTGGTTTTGATATTTTTCATGCTTGGTCGAATGTTTGGTAGACTTTTTAAAGGTGTTTTCCAAGTATTTTTAGCATGATTAGATGCATATCATACATGTTAATCTTTTTTATGCCCTTTTGAAATTTTAGAAAGTTTAAGGATTTATTTGCAAAAGGTGAAATAAATTGTTTCGAGGTCAAAGATATTTGCCTAAACCTTCCTTGTGAATCTTGGTATGATTTTCACATGGATTTGGATATATTTGATGCTTGATTTTGTGTTTGATATCTTGTAGCGACCATTATGTAAAGTTAGAAAAGTTTAAGGACTATTTAGTAAAGCCCTACATTTTAGGGTTAAAATTGTCATTTCTCATATAAATAATTTATTTAGGATGTTTTGGATGTTTTATGGATATTTCTAGCATTTCTTCGGTCCTCTAGTGGGGTACAAGAAATATTAAGACCTTTCGTATTCTCTTGATTCTTTGTTTGAGTATGCAATGCATGTTTTGAAAACTTAAGGATATATTAGCAATTTTTGCATTTTAGGTTATAATTGATATCCAATGTACCCATTTGGGGTATAGTTATCATTTTAGCTTATTTTTTTAGTCTTTTAGGTTACCATGATACCTTCACATAGAAGGTACACTTTAGGAGTATTTTAGTAATTTACCTTAGAATTGAGTCCTATGTGATTACTAGGATACTTTCATGTCAAAGGTCAATATTAGGGCTAAGTTCATCTTTTTTTTATTATTTTCAAGTCCTCTAGGTTATCGGAATACTTTTACGTCGAAGGCATACCTTAGGATAATTTTAGTAATTTACCTTAGAACCAAATTGCATGTGATTACTGGGATACTTTCATGTCGAAGGTATACATTATGGATAAGTTTTTCTTTTTATAATGTTTTTAGTCTTTTAGGGTATAGAGATATTTTCACGTCGAAGGTATATCCTAACCGTGTTTTAGTAATTTATAAGAAAACTAAGTCCTTTAGAGTCACTAGGATGCTTTTATGACAAAAGTGTACTTTAGAGGACATGTTGGTCACTTTGACTAACTTCGGTTCTTTAGAGTCAAATTTAGTACTTTTCGTCTAAACCGAGTCTTAGAGTATTTTTATATAAGATTAAAATTTTTAAAATTAAGGCAATATCTCCAAATTAAAATAGTACATGAAATTTTTCCCAGAATATGAAAGGGATTCTACTGATTATTTTAATGATGAGATATCTTTTTCAAAATGAAAATCAAGATTTTCAAATTTCTTGAAATAAAACCTCTCGTATTCCTCCAGTCCTTCAGTGGGGTATGTGAGATATTTTAATTTTTAAATAAAATCTTTCACATTTCTCGATTTTTAGATTGTGTGTGATAGATATTTTGACATTTTGTTTTCCTCTGGCCCTCCAGTGGGGTATAAAAGATAATTTGATTTTAAAAAATATTACTTAATTTTCTTATAAGAAATAACAAATTTAGAATAAAAATTTTGATACATGAGAATCACAATTAAATAAATGATATGGAAATTGAATAAAAATCCAAATTTAAGTTAATACATAATTAATAATGTATCGATCATTGGGCATTATGAGGGGGATCAGTCCTTACTCATGATTGTAACTGACTTTAAAACCCTTTCCCATGATCTTTAGTATTATCGCATGCCTCAAAGTTTATTTTTAAGGGTTTCGTAACTGTAGATGCCTTATTTTATTTGGGCTAATTTTTAGTAATCAGGCACATGGACATGAAAGGGGGAGTTTCTTTTAGGAGGTTAAGAATGCCTATGGTTCATATTAAAGGAAAATGCAAGGATATGGCCTCAAAGAATGTAGTTCTAGGTGTTCAGGGACAAATGACATGGGAAAATTCATTATTTTACCTGAATGTATCGATACATGGTCCTCATATATCGATACAACGCTCCAACGGCCTAAAAATTTGAAATGTCCCCATTTGTATCAATACAATGTGTAAATGTATCAATACATGAGTTTATGTATCGATGCATGAACTCATGTATCGATACTAAGCCATGCCAGAACCAAAACTTGCATTCTACAAAGTAGATATATCAATACATGTCAATATGTATTGATCCAATGTTCATTGTATGGATACATTCGAGGGTTTTTAGACCAAATGTATCGATGCATTCTTCAATGTATCGATACATGTAGGCTATTTTCCATGATCGGGGCATTGTTAACTTGTCCACCATTGATCCAAAGCTCGATTTTAACTCGTTTTTGCATAAAAAAAGATCAAAGCCATATCAAATTATGAATTTAGACTTATGAATTAATCAAAACATTTTTTGAAGTCTAAATTAGATCATAAAGGGTCAATGTCATATGATCACCCTACCCTTCCCTTGTTTGTTGACAAAGATCACCATCAGCCACCCTACTTGCTGGTATCTGATTTCAGTAATCAAACCAACCACCCTATGTCCATCACATTGGCAGCAAATTGCTTCCTACAGCCATCCCATAACTGTCAGCTGTCATAACTTTGTCCCTTTAAGAAATGACCAAAAACACTTTTAAATTAACTCCAAAATACTGGTATAACTAGGCCATCAATATCTCAGCTGAAGGATCTTTTTTCTTCAGCTTGTTTCAGCTTTCTCAACTCATTCACACATCAAAAAAATAGAATCTCATAGCCCTTCACTTAGCATCCAAAAACAGCCCAAAAAAAAACTTATTCCCAACCATTATACACTCTGAAAAATTATCCTCGCACATACCAAAACCGAGGCCTTTCTTTTTCTCACATTTTTTGCTAATTAACAACAAGAAAAAGAAGGGAATTTAGGCCATCTCCATTGCTCCAACCACTTGACCAAAATTGAAGCTTTATTGGTATAACTTCCTAGTTAATCACTTTCATTTTCGATCTTTAGCATCTTCATCATTTTAATGAGCTTTCCATGCTTCCACCACCCTCTTAGGATTTTCATGTATTATTGTGGCTTTTGATTATGGTAGCTTAGGATTTGGATGCCTTGATGCCCCTTTTGATGTGCAAAGTGTCTCATTTCACCCTCATTATTTTTGATAGTTCTTGTTCATGCATTTTATGCCATATCCTTGCATCATGTTATGTTCAATCCATGCACAAATCCTTAGCCTAGCATGTTTCAAGCATGTTTATATGTTAACTTGCATTTTGTCATGAATCATTATCATTTTCGGCATGCCTAAAATCATGAGATGTGAGCATACCACTTTCTTTGTCAAGATCATTGGTAAAGTTAGCATCCCTATTCATGTTATGTGCCATCCCCTTATATGTTCATTGTCTTGTCCTTGTCTAAGTGCATGTTTGATGGCTGTTAAAAAAATTGATTTTCAAAACCTCCCCAAGCCAAGCATGTTAACCTCAACCAATGAGGATTAGCATGAACTTAGCATTTTCCTTAAAGTTAGCGACAAATCTTAGGGAAAATTAAGTTTTTCAGATCTGGAATCTTGGTTAAACGAGCTCAAATCTCTTGATTTTCTAACGAAAATGGCCTTGCACTTGTTCTCGAAATGTTTATGCCTTGTTTTTAAGTTGAAACCTTGAGTGGTATGATCAACGAGCTGTTTCATCATCCCAAACTACTCCAGGGCTATGCAAATGAGTTCGTGATGCTCATGCCACTCTTTCCTTTCAGTCATGGATGTTCGAATGTCAATGACCTGAGTTTGGACCCGAAAACATAAAGAAAATAAAAAATATCCCTTGCTGGCAGCACAACTGTTGTGAATTGAAAAATCATTTTAAAATCCAAAATGATTTTTCATGATTTTGTTGATATTTTTCTCTCAAAGCGTGTCAAATTATCTTTAAAAAGATGTCTCATTCACCCTCAAATCATTCCAGATGAGAGAGTTATGATTTTTCAAATCTAATCTATCTAGAACCCCTAAAATCAGCAACATGTGTTCTGATCAGGCTATTCAGACAACTAAATGATTTTTCCAAATCCTTTAAACATTTTTCCTAAAAAATTAATGAGATGCCCATTTCAAAAAGGTATTATTTGCAACTTTTTGATACCAAAAGAGTCTGGGGTGATTTTTCAAATTTTGACACATCCTGTCCCTCGTATGCTCTGCTAGTAGCGTAATTAATCCAAACTTGAAAATTTATTCCCCCATAAAGTGATTATTTGGGATATTGAGAATATTTTTAGATTGACCCTCGTCAAGTTACCTTTCTAATGGAATCTTGTTCACCCTCTAAAACCTTTAAACCAATTTAGAATAAATTCATAAAGTGGGATAGCGTGATGTTGTCCCCCTATTTTCGATTATGGTCAAAATTGAGTTGCTTTCTAGAGCTTCGTCTTGAGACATTCGAATGTCACCATATCACCCTGATCAGCCTTGAGAACATGCTTTGACCTCCTATAGGCTTGTATCAAGGCATGCATTTTTTTTGCATCTTTATCATCCTCATTCACAATAATTTCTTTTATCAAAAAGCATCAAAATGCTCACTTATTTTCTAAATCATAAAGTTTTGTCAACTTAAGTTTTCCAACCTGACTTCTTTAAAGACTGTCAGAAATGTCACTTTCGAGGATACTCCAACCTCGACCTTTCGAGGGGATAGTCCAATCTCACTTTTTTCAAAATTGTTAAGATTTAAAAATCTTTCTTTGTCAAAATTATTCGTCATCCTCGGGGATATTCCAACCTCATATTTCAACTAAAATTAAAATTTTCTTTTTCCCATATTTCCATGAATGTGTTAACATTCAAGCCTATTTTTATTTTTAAAAAAACCTTATTTAACCAAGGAACCCAGATCTGTCTCAAAAATTATTGATTTGGTTATTCCCAGATAATCGATACCAATTGCGAGATAAATTCCAATAGTCCATCCCTTCTTTTTATCATTACATTGAATGGTTCAAGTTATGTTACTTCATTCGTTGCCTTACTAATGTGATTTCTTTGTGATGATTATTCGCATTCATATTTTCAAATCATTTCGAGTAAAATTAAAGGTGATGTTCAGCATGAGTATCTCTTTAGTGCCCAAAATAGAATTTTCCATTTTCAAAGTAAAATCCAAAGGTCATTTTTATTAAAAATTTTTATATTCCCCATCTATCTAGGGCGTATATGAGATTAAATCTTTTCATCAAAACCTAGATTTGTATTTCTATAAAATTTATGCATTAAAAGAGGGTTATATCAAAATAATGACGAGTTAATATCAAAAGAATCAAAACTGAGATAAAACATAACTAGTAAGGTACCGATTTTGGACGCCACGAAGAGGTTCGTGCCTCATCATTCGTAACCAACTCCCGAACTCAAATGGCAAATCTTTATACCACATAGATCACGGGATCGATGTTTCAAGTTTCGTAACTAGGTTTCAATAGGCATCTGATCATGCCTAGTCCAAAATGATCGGTGGTGGCTCCAAGCGTTGGCTACTTTGTGATGGTCTTTCGAGACCACTAAGATGAGCGATTCATCATATGGTCCCCCATTGTATCACGAGTTGAGAATCCATACTTTCTCATTCTCATCACGTTGTGAAGGAAAAGTCTTAGTCAAGAAGACATTTCTTAGTCAGAAAAATATTTTAAGTCATATACACCCATAGATACATGAAGATCTAACCCCAGGTATGTTGCGACAGTAACCCTTAAAATACAAACTTTGATAAGTGACCAATCTCAAATAGCCCAAATAGATTAGTGATGACTCCAAGAAAATCAATAATTATTTAGGTTAAGTTAAGTGAGCAATTAATCTTAATAACTTGGTCTCGAAAAAATATAAAGGAAATAATAATAATGCAGCCCCTAGAAATAAAAAATAATGATACATATATAGGAACGAGGGGTACACCTGCCTTGTAAGCCGAGCTAGTCAGGATTCAAATCCCCCTACATTGCAACAAAGATGTGTGTGGGGAATGTCAAAATGAAAAAATATATACTCATAGGTAAATATATAGGTGATCATGTGTAAACGTACAAATCACTATGATTGAATATACAAATGACATAAGTAAATGTATGAATGATCATAAATGAAGGTACAGATAATAAAACCCAAATGTATCGCAAACCATATGACCCTTAATAATTTGGAAATGTTAAATAGTAATTATGCACATTAGTTGGACCAATGATATGATAATCACGTAAGACGTACATATGATAATATATTAATGCATGTTGGACCATGCTTGAATTTCCTAATAAGCATAGCAGAATGTACTTACGCAGAATTTGTGTGCAAGAAATATTAAAACTCAAATGTATATACCCATAAGTAAATGTTTTTGTCACCATAACTGAATGTATGGATCACTATAACTGAATGTACAGATGAATATAACTAAATATACAGATGATTATAACTAAATATACAGATGACTACAAATAAATGTATAGATAACCATAATTTGGAATTTAATATAAAATATTTTTTAATTTTTATTATTTTTAAATACTATTTTTAATGTATATAATTTATAATAATATATTATATATAATATAGATTATCTATTATATATAATACATAATAATATGTAATGCATATTATATATTATATATAAATTATATATATTAAAAATATTATTTAAAAAATAAAAAATATTTTAAATTAAATCCATAACTACTAATTTAAAAAATAAAAAAATATAACTAGTATTTTTAAATAATATTTTTAATATATAAAATTTATATATAATATATAATATTTTTAATTTATAAATTTGAAATTTAATGTAAAATATTTTTAATTTTTTATAATTTTTAATGGTATTTTAATACATATCATTATATATATTATGTATAAATATATATTAGGTGGGGAGTCGGTTCCCTTACTAAGGGAACCAACACTCACATACTGTGCATAATATATAATATATATTTTAATTTTTTAGAAAATAACATTAAATTTAATATTAAATTTTTTATTTTTATTATTTTAACTAGGTTTTCAAATTTGAATAAAAAATATTTTTATTATTTTTATATAATCATTTGAGATTTAATATAAAGTATTTTTATTTCTTAGTATTTTTAGAATATTAATTTAAAATTTAATACAATTCATGATTATTTTATAATTCAAGATTTAATATTTTTATTTTATAAATTTAATATTTAATATAAAATATTTTTAATTTTTTATTAATTTTAATAGTATTTTAATATACATAATTATATGCATTATATATAAATATAAATTAGGCGAGGGAGTAGGCTCCCATTTTTGGCATTTGTGGTGGAGAAAAAAACAAGCAATGGCTAAAAGTAGTGTGAAAGAAGGCAAAAAGGTAATTATTATTTCCTTATTAATAATTGTAATTATTATTATTTCTTTTCTTGAAATTATTTTTCTGATTTCACTTTTTTTTAATAACTTAAAGTAAATTTCTTTTTTTTTAGAATTTTCTTAAAAATATTTTACATTTATAAAGTAAAAAAATTATATTAAATCTTGAATTATAAAATAATCTTGAATCATATTAATCTCGAATTAATATTTTTAAAATAATAAAAAATAAAAAATATTTTATATTAAATTTCAATGATTTTGTCAATTTTATCACAGATGTTAGTAGGAGCTTTAAAGCAAGACATGTGATAAGTTGTGTTGAAGCATGGCCCGAATACAAGTCCCGACCAAGTTTGACTTACATGGCCCTCGTTCCTATATTTATTGATATATCACTATTTTATGTTCTCTTATTTCTATATGACACATTATTATTAATATTTTCTTATTTTCGAGGATTAGATAGCCTAGATGAATTATTCATCGACTCAACTCTAAATAGTCATTATGAAACTACTATTTATTTAGAGTCGCTACCAATCTGTTTAGGCTACGTGAGATTGGTCACCTATCGAAGTTTGTATTTCGACAATTGCAAGACCCTAGAATACTAACTCTAAGGTTTATGATCATACCAGAGATTATATAAAAGGGTTTATGAGTCAATTACAATCACAAGTAAGGATCGACTCTCTCATGATGCTCGAAAATCGGTACCTTATTAACCACGTGTCAACATGAATTTTAATTTTTATCCGATTTTAATATATGGTATTTAATTATAATTCTTAAAATAATATTTTATGAAATCAATTTATTATTCCATTTCAAGGAATTTGGGATTTTGAGATTTCTAAAAATTCAAATCTTTTACACACCTAAGTAGAAGATCAATGGAACACAAAAGCTTTTATCATTCTCTTTTGTATCGCACTAGAAAACCAAGAATTACAAAAGGTTTGAAGAAATAAAAAAATCTTTCTCAACCTGCTGAAGGATTAGAAGAATACAAAAGGTTTTATATTTTTGAAATTTATTAAAAAAAAATCCTAATTTTCACTTTGAAAAGGACATCTCATTATTAAAATAACCTATAGGACCCCTCTCATATTTTAGAAAAAATTCAACATATTATTTTAACTTGGAGACATTGTCTTAATTTTCTAAAATTTTTTGATTTTATTAAAAATATCAATAAATCCTAAGACCTAAAAATAGTCTAAAATGATGAACCTATACCTAGTATGTACCTTTGACATAAAAGTATCCCAGTAATCACATAGGATTTGGTTCTAATGCAAAATTACAAAATGCCTTCGGGGTACATCTTCAACATGAAAGAATCCAAGTGACTTTAAAAGACTAAAAATGATCATAGAAAGGTGAATCTATCCTAAATACACACCTTTGGCATAAAAGCATCTAGTGACTGACCACTTAGGACTCAGCTCTGGGAAAAATTATCAAAATACCCTTAAGGTATACCTTTTACATGAAAGTATCCTAATAACCTTAAAAGACTTAAAAAGCAAGCAGGGGACAAAGCAAAGCAAGGGATATCTCTTATTTTTTTATGTCTTAGGGTCTAAACTAAAGTCATTGATGTTCGAACGTCTATGACTGAAGGGAAAGAGTGGCATGAGCATCACTAACTCATTTGCACAGCCTCAGAGTAGTTTGGGATGATGAAACAGTCCATTGATCATACCACTCAAGGCTTTGACTAAAAAAAAGGCACGAACATTTCAGGAATAGTTGTAAGGCCATTTTGTTGCAAAATCAGAAGATTTGAGCTCATTTAACCAAGATTTTAGATCTAGAAAACTTAATTTTTCCTAAGATATTTTGCTAACTTTAAGGAAAATGCTAAGTCTGTGCTAATTCTCATTGGTTGAGGTTAACATGCTTAGCTTAGGGGGTTTTAAAAATCAGTTTTTGATAGCCATCAAACATGTATTTGGACAAAGGGGAAGACAACGAACATGCAAGGGGATGACACATAACATGAATGGGGATGCTAACTTTACCAATGGTTTAGACAAAGAAAGTGTTATGCATTATGACAAGAAAATGTTATGGATGCTGAAAATGGTAATGATTCATGCAAGTTAATGTGTAACTGCACTTGAAATATGTTAGGCTAATGACTCATACATGGATTAAGGATAACAAGACGCATGGATATGGCACAAAATGCATGAACAAGAGATATCAAACTAATGAGGATGAAATGAGGCATTTTGCACATCGAAGGGGTGTTAAGGCATCTAAATCTTAAACTACCACAACCAGAAGCCATAATAATGCATGATAATCCTAAGAGGGTGATGGAAACATGAAGAGCTCACTAAAATGATGAATGTGCTAAAAAATAGAAAATGAAAGTGATAAAATGAAAAGCTATACCAATAAAACTTAACTTTTTGATCAAATAATTGGAGCAGTAGAGATGGCTTGAATTTCCCTCTTTTCTTTATTGTTAATAAGCATGAAAAAGAGAAAAATAATGAGGTTTTAGTTCTCGTATGGATGAGGGTGATTTTTAGAATGTGTAACGGTTGGGAATGAGTGTTTTGGGGCAATTTTTGGGTTATGAGTGAAGAGCTACGTGATTTTGTTTTCTTGATATGGGAATGTATTTTTCTGAAGCTAAAAATGAGCTGGAATCTAACCTCCTTTGGTTGAGATAGAAGTGATCCATTTATACCAGCATTTTGGAGCCAACTTAAAGTGTTTTTTGCTCATATCTCAAAGGGGACAAAGTGATGTTAGCATAGTGGCTATACAGTGGCTGTATGGAACAACTTGCTGCCAATGTGATAGGCATAGGGTGGCTAGTTTAAATGCTGAAATGATTTTTCAGAAAATAGGGTGGCTGATGGTAATTTTGGTCAACCAACTAGAGAGTAGGACGATCATGTGATATTGATCTTTTTTTTTCTAATTTAGACTTCAAAAAAAGTTTCGGTTAGTTTAAAAGCCTAAATTCATAATCTGATATGTGCTTTAATCTTTCTTGATGAAAAGAAATAAGTTAAAATTGAGTTTTGGATCAATAGTGGATGAGTCAAAAATGCCCAAACTGTGAAAATGGCCTACATGTCTCGATACATTGCATAATGTATTGACACATCTACATGTTGTCTCGATACAAACGGGGACA
This sequence comes from Adansonia gregorii, assembly GCA_038382025.1. NCBI lineage: Eukaryota > Viridiplantae > Streptophyta > Magnoliopsida > Malvales > Malvaceae > Adansonia > Adansonia gregorii. The sequence goes on from JBBYHO010007250.1 coordinate 11,899, forward strand.
TTTCAAAATTTTGGATCGTTTGAGCATTATATCAATACATGAGAACCATGTATCGGTACATAAGAAAATTATGAATTTTCTCATATCTTTTGTCCCTAGACACCTTGAACTACGTCATTTGATGCCATATCATTTACCTTTGATATGATCCCTAGGCCTTCTTGACCTCTTCAAAATACTTTTTTGCCAGGCGAGATCGCCCCCTCTCAGTCGATGCTTCAGACATGTCCATGCTCCAGATTGTTTAAAGAATTAGCCCAGACAAAATAAGGTGTCTACAAATAATGCCAAATATTATTTTCATTATTTACTAAGAAAATGCCTAACCCTTAAAAAGACTATGTTTGGCACACCACTTCATCATGTTGAGAATCTTTGGACTTTGGGTATTCCAATCAATGACCATCTGTTAAAGAATTATGTTGAGTTGTATGGAGTGACCATTCGGACATATATAACTAGGCTCTAATAATCTATGTATTAATTATTCTATACCGAATAAACAATTATAAATTATTAATCTCAGAGTCATACAACTAAAAACTTGAGACAACACTCCTAATTATATACCTTATTACGTAAGCTTTATAAATAGCCTTTTCGTCTAAGGACCTTGTCGTTTGTGTAATACCCTTATATGATATTCATAATCAATTTAAGGTTATAATCCATTTTACTTGCTTGATCATGTTATCTTAAAGTTTTATTATATTATCTATGTGAAAATGATTGTTCACCACATGTGAACAATTTATCATTAAATATTCAAATGACAGAAGTCTTCTCCATTTTGATTATTTCACATAATGCCTTTTAAGAGGATAACTTTAACTCTTTATAGGAGCTATAATTCCATATATATAAGTAAAGCTCTCATTATGTATAAATCATATACCCAACTAACTGTTCTAGTAGCTTACCACTTCAAGATGCTTTAGCCTTTGGAATGTCAAAGCATATAAGTTATACACATGTAGTCAATTACTTACTCAGGATTTAGGTAATTACATAATGAATGTCTAAAGTGAATTAATCTAAGCAAACGGATTTATTAATGGATTAATTACACTTTGGTCTAGTCTAATATATCACCACTTCTAAGCGATACATTTATGTCTCTACTTAGGAGTCGGCTCGCTCCAAATGGCCAAAAAAAAGCCATCTCCCCAATTGAATTTAGATGACATAATAGTTTTAATATGAGTTAATTTCTCACATTAACATTATAGACTATGGACTGTGAATTTAAACTACTTACCTTATAATGTTGTCTTCCCACATATAAAGCCCATTATATGCAACATTCTAATAGTATAAACACAGGTAGTCAATGAGTCATATTTAAGTCATATTTGCGTACATTTACTTTAACATAAACATTGAATAAGGATGAAATAGCAACGATATAATGAAAACTCGAATATATATATATATAAATAATTAGTTCAAAAACTAATGAAATACATGAAAATGTCTTTCATCTTTAGGGCATTTTGAACAATCTCCCACTTGCCTTAAGGGACTAAATAAGTCATGCCTCACATACCATACCCTCGACATGTCTTTCAAAAATCCTAGCCACCAAAGTTTTAGTAAAGGGATCAAAAAGGTTATCCTCGGATAAAATTTTATAGACTTTAACAACTACATCCATTACTAACTCTCTTATTATGTACTTCATGTTTATATGTTTTATCTTTTTTTAATGGCTAGATTCCTTCAATATTTGCTATTATCTCACTATTATGATAATAAAGTGTAATAGATTTATCCATTATAGGAATTATCCTAGGTCCCTACAAAACTTGTGAAGCTAAGTTGTTTCCTTAGATGCTTCAAAG